>SSNS01000174.1:479768-638517 GCA_006937985.1 Aphyosemion australe | reverse complement strand
CATGTTCAAGCCTTTCTAAGAGAATATTGTGATCGACTGTGTCAAAAGCAGCACTGAGGTCCAACAAGACCAGAACAGACACAAGATCCTTATCTGAGGCCGTGAGAATATCATTTGTAACTTTCACTAATGCGGTTTCAGTGCTGTGATGCTCTCTAAAACCTGACTGAAATTCCTCAAACAGATCATTAGTGTTTAGATGCTCACATACTCGATTGGCCACAATTTTCTCAAGGACTTTAGATAAAAATGGGAGATTAGATATTGGTCTATAATTCATTAGGTCATCTGGATCCAGAGAAGGTTTCTTAAGTAGAGGTTTAATTACAGCAACCTTAAACTCCTGCGGTACGTATCCATTTACTAAGGATAGGTTAACTATATCTAAAATGGGGGCAGTAACCAAAGGAAATGCTTCTTTAAATAATTTGGTTGGGATTGGGTCTAAAATACAAGTTGAAGGTTTAGATGAAGCTAATATTTTTGATAACTCTGAAACGCTGCCTCACTTACTGAGGAAGAAGAAATCGTGTTGGGGAGGATGCTGATGATTTTGTTTCTAATAGAATCTATTTTATTAGTGAAGAATTCCATAAAGTCGTTGCTGCTGAAGGCTAAGGGAATAGCTGGCTCAGAGCTATGATTCTGTGTAAGTTTAGCAACTGTACTGAAAAGAAATTTAGGATTATTCTTATTCTCCTCAATTAGTGACGAATAATATGCAGTTCTAGCTTGTCGAAGCTTATTTTTATAAAGCACTAGACTATTTTTCCAGGATAAGTAGAACTCTTCCCGGTGTGTAGAGCGCCATGTTCTCTCCAATTTTCTAGAGGTTTGTTTTAAAGTACGCAGTTCAGAATTAAACCAGGGAGCCAACTTCCTGTGCTTAATGACCTTCTTTTTTAAAGGGGCAACATTGTCTAATGCCACACATAAAGAGGAAGTAACACGATGAACTAGAACGCCAATTTGTGAAGGGCTAGAAATGAAATAGTTGCCCTCTGCTAAGTTCCTCTGAGATTCACCACCATTCACACCATCAGTCATCCACCCATTCACACACACATGCTGGTGGTGATGAGCTACACTGCAGCCACAGCTGCCCTGGGGTGCACTGACAGAGGCGAGATGGCTGAGCACTGGCATTGCTGGTCCCTCTGACAACCACCTTCAGGCAAGACAGGTAGTGTCTTGCCCAAGGACACAGCAGCAGCATTCTCTGGCAGGAGCCGGGATCAAATCTACAATCTTCCGATTACTGAACCTCTACCTCCTGAGCTACTGCTGCCCTTTTATTCAGGGAGATTTGTGTTTTACTGATTTTAATTCAAAATAAACTTTGAACTGTTATCTTTTCAATTTTAAATCAACTTTCAAAAACCAAGGTTTGTTGTTTTAGTCTATTATATTGTACTAATCCCAAAAAGTTAGGTGAAATAAAAATATGTAAAGCCAACAAAAGCTCTGGTCTCAGAGGTCAGGAAAAGATTTCTATTAGTTTTCAAACACAAGTTCAAAATGTATTAGAACCATAGTGGTTTCATTTTATAATAGTAAGTTTTAACTGAACCAAAACAGAAACTAATATTTTCACTAAAATAATGATTTAAAATACGTGAGGAGGTATGAATGTTGGACAGGAATTGTGGTTTTATACGAGCGTTTGAGTTGAGCATGCTCAAACATTCAGCTTTTCTAACTCACTTCTACTCTGGCCTATCATTTACAATAAATGGCCAAAATTATTTGCTGCATGTTTGTATTTGCAGGTTAAACCATGTTGAAGAAATATTTTATTCCTGTCTCTGTATTAAACTCACACCTGTTCAAGGGCGAGCCAATGGGGAGTCAAAAGGGGGCAGCTGCCCCCCTACTGTAGTCCCCCCACACACTTTTTTATCCTTAAAATATGCCTTAAACCCTCCCAAAGGTGATGGCTGAAATCAGTTCTATACAGTTATGTAATTATTTTTGGGAATGTGTCTTCTGCATTCGATTTATTTATGCATTCATTTTGTGGAACATTTGTTTTTCTCTTTTATACCTAAAAATCTTTGTTTCCTAAGAAAAAATAATGACACAATATTTAGTTTTAAAGTGTTTTAGTGGATATGTTTTTGACTCCGATTACATAAAAGGGATTTTCACATCCTTCAGTGAGGACGTTGTGGGATGCCACCCCCACGTAAAGCTTTCCACCCCTGCACCTGTTGTCCCTTATGCTTAAAATTTTAAAATGTAGAAATAATAATAATAATAAATAAAAATATTTACAAGTATTTAAATTTGGTCTTCATTTGGAGAAACAGTTTGTCCTAAAACAACTTTAGACCTTAAAGATTTATAACGATTTATGCAAACTTTTGTATTTTAATGGGGATTGCTGCCATTTTAAAATGGCTACAAACGCATTCATCACAATGAAAACACCTGTCACAATGACCAAACTATCGGACTGCCCAATCCTGGTCTTTAAGTACCTCTCTCCAGCATGTTTTAGCTGTTTCCCTGCTCCAGCACACCTGTTTCAATGTTAAAATCAGGTAAGTTCGAGCAGGGAAACAACAAACACATGCTGGATATCACCCCCCTCATGGCCAGGATTGGAAGCCCCTGCCAAACAAAATAAAATACAACATTTTCAAACAAAGGTTCATAAAATAAGGCAACTAAATATCTAAATTCAAAGATGTGGGGATTAGTTATTATGTTTGCGTTTCTGTGATCTTGTGGGGAAGAGTCTGGTGGCAGAGACCTCCAACAGAGAGACACAGATGAGTTTGTGAAGACATCCTGACTTCCTCCTCTTCATATTTTGCTCCAAACAACTGGCAGAAATCAAGCTGTGCAACAGCGTGAGGAGGAGGTAGAGAAAGGAAAAAAAAAACAGGACAAGGAAAAGGAAAAAACATGTAAGAAAAAGAAAATTAGAAGGAGAGCATCAAACACTGTGTAATAACTGGCTCTAATTAAGACCAGAGGGAATAGGGGAGTTATTAGCTGTCATAAGCAAGTTTATCACACCAACAGTGAGTAGATACAAGAGTGTGTGTTTGTGTGTGTTACACTGATGCAGAGGGAAAATACCAGCTAATGTACTCTTAATGCTTGTGGGTGAACGTGTGTAGCTGAGATAAAGAAAATAAATCGTGTCTGTGCTTAACCTTGTGTGTGTGTGTGTGTGTTTACGCATACACACTGTAATAGTCGAACTGTGGTATTTCCCCCAAACACCACAAATGTTATTAATATGCATGAAGCTGAGAAAGGAGGCCTCGCACCTCCTAGCTCATCAAAAATCACTCACAAATGCATTATTATCAATCCCCATTAAACCACCACACACACACACACACACACACACACACACACACACACACACACACACACACACACACACACACACACACACACACACAGAGGCTGAGACTTCTGTCAGCAGACAAAAAAGTTTTGTGTTGGTTTTGTTTCTTCCACATAGAGGGAAAAAGTAACTTTAACCATGATTTAACCCTTTATAGGGCCAGCGTCTATATTTAGACACATCCACTCACATCATAAATGATGTCAGTGTGCCTTTTCATATCCATATTAGAATTACAGGATTTCACCCAACCAATCATCAGAGATCAAGCTATAGTCAAGATTAAAAAAGATATTAATTAGATTAATTAATTTCAGGTCATAATCTAATCTTTAATCTAAAAATAAATGTAATCTCATGACAGCATTATTCAGAACAGCTTAATTCGCCTGATGTTTCGTCACTAAAACATCCACAAAAACTATGTGATTGAAACTTTTGTTATGAAAATGGTGAGCAGCAGCGACATAAACATTTTTTTTTAATTCTGATTATTTATTAAATGTATCATTTTATAGAGTTTTACATGTCTTCATTAAATAAGATAAATTTATGGTTTGTGTGAACATTACAATAACATGACTTATTAAAGAACACTGGTCTTCCTTGGAGTGACCAGTGGGGTTGCCAAGGCCACCCCTGGCCATCCCTTAGGGGCACCACTGCTGAAATGTTCCATAAAACTCCAAAACTAGAAACTATTTAACACTTTCCTTCAGACAGATCTGAGATCAAGAAAAGAAGGTTGAATTGTAGCAGAAGTGATCAGTGAAGACGTTTCAGAGAGTTAGATATAATTATAAACTTAGAAAGAAATATCCATAGTGCTTTTTACTTTTATATTGCAAAACTTAGAAGTATTCCATCATTTTTACTACATTCCTGTTTTAAACAAAGAAAGAGAGAAATGTAATTTAAGATAAAATGATTTTGCAAATTTGAGATTTTGTCATCATCATAAAAAACTGTTGCGCTTGGTTTTCTTTGCAAATAATTAAACCTGTCAACTAAACATATTCATGTCTTTTTTGTGATTTTAAACTTGATTAGAATAAATTAGAGAGTACTCTAATTTACTGTTGACAGGATTCCTAAAGTCTAGGAGGAATTGAAGTCTGCCGTCACCTAAACGGAGTTGCATCTGCTTCATATTTCTGTCGGCTCTATTCACCGGTCAGCTAAGTAATAATAACATTTAAAAAAACACCACCTGGGAGGTGAGTATGTGTGCATAGCTATTTTGAATCTTTCTTCCAAATGAACTCATACCAACACTCTAATATCTCATGCTGTTTTCTTTCTTTGACGTTTTCTCTCATAATTGTTAATTTTCCTCTTATTGGAGCCAATTTCCCAGTATTGCTCTCCGTAATCCTCACAGGGGGTTTAAATGTGCTCACCACGGCAGCACACTAACAGAAAAAATTAGCCTATTCTGATAAGTGGTGTTGTATTGTTATTATTTTATTTTTCCCCACCACCACACCTAATTTTCCACTCTTCCGTTCGCGCTCTGCCGTGGACTTCCTTCAATTCCTGTTCCAACTTTCCTGCTTGATTCAGTTAATGCATTTTTAATCCTGTAATATTTCCGTTCACATTTCCCCACCTCTCTTTCATCTGTCTTGGCCTGCATTCGCATCTTTTTGTGTTTGTTTTCTATCTCTCCACTCAGCCGTCGTCTCGGCTTCTCCCTTGACCGTGCATTCCATTACAGTGCAGCCTCCATTGATTTGCTTTCTGGTTGAAGTGCTATTGATTACAATACACGCTCCACTGCTACTGAGCTCAGGATGCACAACCATGCACACACAGACGCACGCACAAGAGCACAAATAAATTAGTCAAACGCACATTTTCTGGTTCTTTTCTTCAGAAACTCGCATCCACGTCTGAATATCTTGCAGCTCACAACATCGAATCTCATCAGATGTGCATTAAACAATTTAACTACCACGTTGTTTGTGCTTGCATTCCTAAAAGATACATCCTGGCATTTCTTCAATCATTGTCTTTGTTATGATTGTAAGTAATATAGTAAAAAAAAAAAGCGATGAAAACTGTTTCACACTGAGGGGAAATAGCTCGTTTAAGTTTTATCTCTAAAAGCCAAAGTCTTGTAAGCACATTTGACTCTGCTTGTGTGTTTATTAGAGATGAAATCTGTGGAGAATCTCTCATCTGGTGAGCCATGAATTTATGTATTTATGCAAACATGCTGAGTGCAAGTGCTTTTTAATGATTTAGGGATACTGATCCAGACAAGATGGGGCCTGTTGAAGCAGGAAATGTCCAAGCCTGCGTGGAGCTGGAAGCAGCGTATTCACATGCCATGAAGCTGAAAAAGACATTTTTTAATGCTAAAAAAAAGGCAAGCATATTTAATGCTACATGAACTAAACCCAACATCAGAATTTATGCATGCTTTTATTTATTTTTTCATTTTTTTATCCTCAAACTCTTGTTTTTACAGAAGCTCCTTTGGACATTAGTATGTGCTTTTCTGAGAACCCACATCAGGAGCAAAAAACACATGAGACTTTCAAACAAGTAGGTAAAAGTTAAAAATAAAGGTTAAAACCATTGCTCAGGGCCAACTAGGATTTAAAAGCTTTGCTAAAAGAAATGTAATTTAAACAGGCAGTGGGTTGAGGAGCCCTCAGCATGTCGGGAAGGGGATTCCACAGTCGAGGGACAGCAACACCCAAAGCTCGATCTCCCATGGTCTTGAGATTGGATCTGGGAATGTGCAGAAGTTTAGGGTATGCTGAGTGGAGGGTATACGGGTAGTGTGATAATGGATGGAGAAGGTAGGAGGGTGCATGGCCATGAATGCATTGGTGTGTTAGGACAGTGTTTCCCAACCTTTTTTCACTTGTATACCCCCTGAGTCATTTTCTCATACCACGAGTACCTCCTTAGTCAAACGTGTTGAAGATTCCCCAAAAGTAGAATGTATTATTTGATGAAAATCCTTTTATGAAAACTCCCCAATGCTGAACCATGTCTCACTTCCTGTCTGGCTCAGGTGAATTCTTTAACTTTATGACAATGCTCCTGCAGCATCCAGAAAAAAAGGCTCCATGTGGAATCTTTCTGGAGCTCCACATCCGGATCCGCACCACAGCTGGTGTAAATGCTCTGATTGGAGTGAGTTGAGGGTTAATTTTTATACCTAAATTTGTCACAAGCGGTGAACAAGATACAGCATATTGGAGCTGGGGAAGGAGATAGTGGTGATGGGTGATGATTTAGTACCAATTAAGATGGCTTCGGTTATGGAGCTGTTTAGCTGGAGAAATGTTGCTCCATCCAGACCTTTATTTCTTCCAGACAGATATTGAGTTTTGACAGAGGCACTGGTGAAGAGGTAGTGAACATGGCGGATGTGGCATTGACATAGAGTTGTGTGCCATCGACATAGCAATGGTATGAGGTAGACGGTGAAAATGATGGGTCCAAGAACTGACCCCTGGGGAACACCACATGAGACCTTGTGGAGGTTAGAGGTAGAATGACTCATTGAAATGTGCTCAGTCTGGTTGGTGAAATATGACTGGAACCACTTAAAGGGATATTCCACCCAAAATTTAAATTGTGCTTGTTGATATACAGTATTTGACAGAATTACATAAGTGGGAAAAAGCGATTTTTAACCAGCCCAGTCATTCTCCTGACCCGGCTGTACTCCTTTTGCTTTAGCTTAGCATAAAACACAGTAAGTGAATGGATCCAACTAGCATTGTGAGTAAAAAAGACCCTCAAATCACTCAATAGGTATCCCAATTCTGCTTGGTGACCCAAATAATCATAATAATATTGATTAAATTATATTATATTATACTGACTGCAAGTGAAAATAATTAGTAACATAAAGTAATCACATTTTAGACTTGTTGTCCTTTATAGGCATGAGTGAGTGACAATGTCAGGAGAACAGTGCAAATTCAAAACTGAGTGGAAACAAAAACCCAGTTCAAGGACAAACTATGAGAAGTGTCTGGAGATGTGCACAGGGCATATTTCAAGCTCTGCAGGAAGTCTGTGGATATCGGTAACATGGGTGTCTCAGCATTCAGGAGTCATGCACGAGGACAAGGCCAGCCCTAGTTGTGATAACTTGACTCGTACTGTAGAAGCTGAAAGTCTTGAGAATGTCGTGGAAAAGCCCTGGAAAATCATTTCAAGGAAAGAGTGGGGACCTTCTTTATATACTGTCTTCTGTAAGTTAGGGACACCAAAGTGCCTTACGGCACAATCACTGGCTGGTGTGCAGGCTAAAACCTCCTAACCCCTGAAGCACCATCGACCCCACAACATTAATTTGAAATGTGCATGTTGGTAAAAAGCTGAACATAAAACTGTTAAATGCTGATCTACATCAACAACCTGTTGGAGAGACCAAATTCCATTCTAGAAATGAAACTGGGGCTGAACAAAATCACTCCAAGGGCCACACTTTGGACAAGCTTGGAACAATTAGATAAATCAAAGTATGTCAAGTAAATGTTCTATGTTGTCAATAATAAGCTCATGGTTTAACCATTTTGAGGACTATTTCAGAGGTTTATTATTCCAATAGTTAGAAATTTAAATCAGCCTATTTTAGATGCTGGGAATCTTAATTTCATAATTTAGTTTTGTTTTATTCATTTTAATTATTTTTTGCTAACTGAAACCAACACTTGATCATGCTCACACCAAATAAATTGAAGCATTTTTTTTTCAAACTTTGTATTTGTTAGAAATTTTAAATGAAAATTGGTGCCTTCTAAGATACAGTCTGGTTCACACAAGGAATTGATCTGATTTTAATTGTTCTTGCCTGTCTCCACACCAGCTCAGATTCTTTATTTGTTAACTAAAATACTAGTTTTGTACTTCTAAATCAAATAATAACAATAACACTAAATAGTTTAACTTGCTTTATTCCAAAATATAATCTAATTTCCCAGTAAATAATTTTCTAACAAAATGTTTTAATGTTTTCAAACTCAACCGTTTCTCAACAGCTCCTTATTCGTCCAGCATTCATGAGAGAGCTGGGAGTATCTGAGCTGGCAAGATAACAGGGATGATACTCACATTGTCAAGGTATTTGCATAATTTACAATTTGTGAGGCAAAATGATGTTAAAAACATACCAGAGTGAAATGAAGACTCTACATGAGTGTTAACAAGTGTCAGCTGAAAGGATTTCCAATTCAATGTCTGATAGAAAATAACAGCAAAAAGTTGCATCAGTATGTTTAGAGTGTAAAGTTGATTTATTATTAAAAAAATAAATAAAGATTAATTTGAATGTCTTTCTACACAGCAGGAAATAAAATGTTTCGTTGCACAATCTTAAAATGATCATAATTTATGATCCAGGTATTACATTTTTTATTTTGTGCAACAATAATAATAACTAAATTGCATAACTAAATATTTAAACATGGTGCAGAGTTCACATTTTAAGGAAATTGAAGATACTATTTTGGCAGAGGTTAGCTGTCCTGTAACTGATTGGTTAAAATGTGTCACATCCACACCCTGACTCCATCTCCCGTCATGCCCCGCACATCCACGTCATCCTATAAAGCCGGAAGCACACACCACCTCGCCACTCAGTCATCGTTTCTACATGCCAGAGTTTCGAGCTATCCAGCTCTATTTCGAGCTTCACCGCTCTCTCCTTATTCGAGCCAACCAGCTCTTCATCCGAGCCTCCCGGCTCCTTACTCGAGTCTCCCAGCTCGCCTCCGGAGCGTCTCCCGTTTCTACCGGAGCGTCCCGACTCACCAGGCTTCCCGCCTACCTCCAAGTAAGTTTCTCTCTTACTTTCCGGAACAATGCCGCGTTCCTGTTGCCTTTCGGGTTCGGCGCTGTTGTTCCTAGATTAAACTGCGTGCTAGCTGCTCCCCAACGCTCGATCCTTCCGCGTCTGGGTTATCTAACCACGCTACACTCTCACGCCCTTCACGTGAGAGCTATTTTGTGACAAAATGTCACAGTAAGCTGTGGCTATATGGCTTTTGGAACGCAAAACAATATAAGAGCATGCTTGTAAAATAATTTGTTTTTGTGATTGTTTGCAGCAGAGATGCAAATTTAAACACTAATATTGACTATATATATATATAGAGAGAGAGAGAGAGAGAGAAGAGGAGGTGCTGGAAATACCATCGTGGGAAGACAAACCCCTACATGGGATGTACCACCGACAGATTACTGAAGTGGCTGATATCAAGAAATTTTACCAATGTCTAGAAAGGGTTAGCTGGTCTGAAGGACAGCACAGAAGCTCTCATCATAGCTGCACAGGAACAGGCCCTGAACACCAGAGCAACAGAGGCCAAGATCTACCACACCAGACAAGACCCAAGGTGTAGGCTGTGCAAAGAGGCCCCTGAGACAATCCACCACATAACTGCAGGGTGTAAGATGCTGGCAGGGAAAGCAGACATGGAATGCCACAACCAAGTGGCTGGCATAGTGTACAGGAACATCTGTGCAGAGTATGGACTGGAAGCCCCAAGGTCAAAGTGGGAAACACCCCCTAAGGTGGTAGAGAACAAGCGAGCCAAGATCCTGTGGGACTTTCAGATTCAGACCGACAAAATGGTGATGTCAAACCAACTGGACATTGTGGTGGTGGACAAACAACAGAGGACAGCTGTTGTGGTTGACTTGGCAATACCAAGTGATGGCAACATCAGGAAAAAGGAACACGAGAAACTAGAGAAGTACCAGGGCCTCAAAGAAGAACTTGAGAAGTCTGGAGAGTGAAGACATCGGTGGTACTCATGGTCATCGGGGCAGTGACCCCCAAATTGGAGGAGTGTCTAAAGCAGATCCCAGGAAAAACATCAGACATCTCAGTCCAGAAAAGTGCAGTTCTAGGAACAGCTAAGATACTGAAGAACCCTCAAGCTCCCAGGCCTCTGGTAGAGGAGCTCAGCTTGGAAGGATGAGACCAGTGTTTTGATATCGATCGGGATATATGTATATATATATATATATATATATATATATATATATATATAGAGAGAGAGAGAGAGAGAGAGAGAGAGAGTGAGAGAGAGAGGCGTAAGCAGCCAGAGTGGGTCTGAGTTTGTATTGTGTTATTTTCTGTGCCTTATAAAACTTTTTTTGTCTCAGTACCAGTCACTGCAGAGAAACATCTCTTCTCTTCGGCTTCAGTTATTCCTCTGTGCAGTCAAAAAACACAAACAAGGACTGTTCTCAAAAGGAAAGGTCAGATCTAGTTATTCTGTAGGTGTCTGATTATTCATTCTTCTATTCTTCTAATTCTGATTAATCAAAAAACATGAAAAACAGCCAACGTTAGGTTTGATATTTACTGTAATCTGATTGTTTGATCAAGCAGCTATTCACTGTTCATAAGTTGAATGTTTGTGTTTGTTTGATGAACCAAACTCGATTTGATAAAAATGGTTTCCACACAAGAGCCACTCAAGACATTTGTTCATTAAGCAGTCTGGATAAATACCGTCTTTTATCCTCTCGTTTTAGTGTGCTCAGTAATGAAAGGCATTCTTATTATAACAAAGAAAAGTTTCTTAACCGAATGCTCAGAGGTTAAGAGTGCTGCAATATTGTTCCACACAAAAAAGAAAAGATGTTAAGCATTTTGGCAGCTTTTTAATGACTGCCTGGAAATTTGGATCCATAACCTTCATAACAATAGGCAATCAATAACCAGTGAATGAACTCCAGTCTCCAGTGTGTAAAAATCTATCATATGTGATAATCTGCATGGCCATGTGATTAATAGCTTGCTGTTGATGTTATTTTCAGTGATTACTGGCCTTTCCAACAGCTGACTGATCAGTCAGAGGAGATTAGTGGGCATGAAGTCGTTATCATCACACTTGGCTTTTGGCTGATTCTCATTTCTGTCAGACCATCCGGGAGAGAGATATCACGAGTTAAGTCTTATTGTGCTGCGAAGACCTAAAGGTTGTATTAGTAAACCAAAATGTTTGCCTTGAACTACTCATGTGATGATTGCTGAATGTCAATGTGTCATTAAGTGTGATGGAGAAAGAATTAAAGTGTAATTTCTCACCAGTGAGACCTTAAAACACGAATCTGCCAAAGCTGAATCAGGCATGTACAGACTGTACCAGATGAGGCGGTCTACCACATATCCTAATATGACAATTAGATCAAAGATCAATAAAACTAAAAGATCATAAAGTCAAAAACAACTAAATATCATACATTATACAGATGAAAAAAAAAAGATTTAAAACAGCAATCTGGAGTTTCCCCTTTCAGGAATTATGTATGATTTTTCAGAAATCCTCAAAAGTGATCGTCTTATCATGTAGTGTGATATAATATAAGCAATACGTCTTTTTTTGTTTTTTGCTAAGCCCGCCCCCTGCCCCGTAGAGCTCTGTGCAATAAGAAACTGAGCGCCAAGTGTTACAACAACCGCTTACGTGCTTCAAATTTAAGGAAGCACCTCGGCTGATGCAGCGTTGATGAACTTTTTACGGACAAGTAAGTCTTTAAAATATAAATATATGAAAACACAACATGACATGAGAATAATAATTGTAAAAGGTGTTTTAGCTCTGTTTGTTGGCTACAGAAGCACATTCATAAACAAGAAACATGCAGTCACCATTTTAAAAAACCAGATCGATCGACTCTTGGTGTGATATGCTTGTCAGCCACTAGATGGTGCCATCTGATAAAAGAAATATGCTTTAAACAAAAATATTTTTAAATAAAAAGGTCTTCCGCTGCTTTTTAAAGGTGACCAGATTGTCAATACTATGTAAGGATAAAGGAAGTTCATTCCAAAGTTGGGGTGCAAAGAGCAATCACCTCGAGTTTTATATCTTTGGAACTTCTAGGAGATTCTGGTTTGTGGACCTGGGGGCTCGGGTTGGAGCATAAGGCTTTAACAGGAGGAGCTTGGCCATGTAGAGCCCTGTATGTTATAGTAAGGATCCTAAATTGAATTCTAAAGTTAATGGGTAACCAGTGCAGAGACATCAGAATAGGAGTGATGTGAGCTCTTCTGTTTGCTCCAGTTAGGAGCCTCGCTGCAGAGTTCTGGACCGACTGAAGGCGGTCAAGGACTTGTTTGTTAAAACATGCAAAAAGTGTGTTACAGTAATCTAGACGGGAGATAAAGGTGTGGATAACCATTTCAAGTTCATGTTTTGACACCAATCTTTGCAGTTTGGAGAAATGTCTCAAATGATAAAAACAGTTTTGGACCAGCGTTTTTGAGTGGCCTTCAAGAGTCATTGACTGGTGAAAAACACCCAAATTTCTCAAGTTTGACTTGACGGCAGAAGCTAAATGACCAAGTTGTTGACTGATCAGAGGAACCATGCTTAACCAGTTTGGTTAAGAATGGTTTTTGCACTAGGGATAAAGGATGTCTTATAGGCGTTTTTAGTTGCCATGCCAGTCGGATAGAGTTGTACCAGGCCAAAGGTCAGGGTGTGTTGGAATCAGGTAGAACTCTCATGGGAGCTTGCTGTTGACATATAGAATCCATTGAGGGCTCAGAAGAGCATAGCAGAGTTAGCAGCAGTTTTCTAAATAATCTAAAGTCATTTAAAGATGACCAAACATTCATACAAAGGAACCCAAAATATTTAAATTGGTTCCACTTTTAATGAACCAGCAATCTATTCATTTGCCCAATGACCAGCACCCATGACCCTGTGAGGGAACTATTGGGCCAAGATAATGGATTAATAGATCTTTTAGACTTCTTAAACTAAAATATTTGTCTGATGAAATGATATTTTCTAAATTGGTATGAAATTTTTAAGTCTGCATCATTCTTTTCTGAGCATATTTTACCTCTTTGATATCTGTCAGAATGTTACCTGCCTCTCCAAACAGAGAAAAATTAAACTCGTCTTCATCCAAGACACTGACTTCCATTACTTAAAGCTGTAACTCTCCGTTCCACTATAGCTGTGTTGCTGCAGGTAGAAGAAGCGGTTCAATTCAACCCCCCATAAAACTAAATGATGTAAACACAGACAGACAAATTACAAATGTGCAAAAAAAAAAAAAAAAAAAAAAGAGCAACTCATAAAGTCCAAATGACAACTGACTACTCAGCTGAATTGGACAACAGAAATTAAAGACACATGGCAGCTTGCTCGCTATAGACCGGTAGCCTCGAGACATTTCGTTTTTTTTCATTTTCTTTTTCTTAAGTTTGAGCAGATGATGTTTGTGCTTCTGAAGTGGAATGATATTACCCTCTACTCAACACTTATTGCCTCCAACAGCATTTTATACGTTTGCACGAATAAATGCCTCCATAAACACGCAGCACAGGCCTATACGTGCACATACCACATGCACACTTATCGCAGGGCAATCAATAGCAGTGGTGATGGATGCAGCGTGCTGATGTACGGGCTACCCTATGACCTGTAATTGAATGTGCAGGTTTCAGACACTTTATCATGATGCGGCCGTTCACTCCACGGGACATCGGCTGCTAAATGGTTGATAAGCCAGCACGCTCTGCGTCTGCAGCTCATACGTCTGCTGTCAAAGCTTTAGGTTTGCTGAGTGATTTTTCACAAATTGTGAGAGTCAAAGTTTGTGCTTCAGACAGAATGTGAGCACATCCAGTCAGCTGCTAATACTCACACGCCTTTCAGATCAAAAACAAACTGGTAGGTCTGGAAAGATAGTAATCCTTAAGTTGTAACATCTAACATCATTTTAGGAGGTCATCTGATCATCTTACTTTACTTTAATTTTAGGTTTCGTGTGTCGATTCAAAATGCTGTTTAAAAAGCACTATAATATTCTCGATAAACATTTTCATAAAACTGCACCATGAATGTATTCAGTGTGGGATACGATTCATAAACACAAAAACACAGTGGAATTAAACTCATTAAAGTCCAATTTTATGTTTTCAGTCACATTTTCTGCCTTGGTTGAGGAATCCCATTCAGCAAACTCACAAAGCCGCAATAAGTTGAGTAATTGGTAATATGTGTCTGCATTAGAAGCATTTCAAGTAATCATTTCAAAATCACTCAGTGGGAAGATCATAATGCAAACTCTAGGTGCAATAAAAAACAGGGCAATTGAAAAATAAATTAGAAAAGATAAATGGAAGTAAATTTATGTTCATAAACATGATTCCACTTATATTTGCACCAAGAGTTGAAGGCTGTACTTTAGATTATTGCACTCGGCTTTTGTTACCTTTTTCCTTTGAAGTTTTTCTGCATTATTTGAACTTTTATTGCCCTTAAGAATATTCTTTAGTTTGGTATGAACTAATTTATTGGCTGTAATTTGTTTGACTTGATGACTATTAAAGACCAAGTTCACTGAGAAACTGAATTATGTGTTATTTTTCATATACGGTCACATTGAGTTTAACACGCAGGTTAAACGTGAAAATAGTCCTCTCCCCCTATTTCCTGCATTAGGTGCTGATAGAAAATAGACGGGGAAATGCTCGGATTAGAAAAACCTGACACTTGCAAGTCATAATGTCAAGTTAGCATTACATTTGCATGTCACTTTGCTAAATTAACACTCATGAACTCATCCATCTTGGCTCGTGACAGGGAAGGCTGTTGTTGATTTAGCGTCCAGGAGAGAGCAGAGCGTGTCTCAGCTAGTAGAAGCTAACCGTTAGCATTAGCAACTACAAAAAATGGCGGAACTCCTTCAGGCTTGTGTTATTTGTGGAGATGAAACATCAAAGTTTTTATTATTATTATTATTTATTATTTTTTATTATTTTTGTATTATTAATTTTTAATTTATTTAAAAAATTTTTTATATAATTTTTTTTGTGAAACATCAAAGTTTCAGCGCAAGCAAAGCCAGCGATAGAGTCACACTGCTGTTAGCCAATCAGAGGCGAGATGGCCAAATATCAGTAATTAAGTCTCCAAATCCTGCCATCTTCTGGCTCACTTCTAGCTCCTGAAACTCGAGCAAGAGAGCTTTTTTCTCCACAGAGATCAACTCACCAGGCATTCATCTACTAGAGCTCACTGCAAATGTGTTGAAAAAACTAGTGAACTTGGTCTTTAATCATCAAACAATGAGGATTTGAACGCATAACGTTTGTGTAGGTTTTCAGTCATTTGGAATATGGTGATTCCAAAACTTCTTTGAACAAAGAAAAGCCAAAAATTACTTTTTTGTTGTTTTCAAATATGTTTTGCTTCCTACTATCTAAGGAACTTCATCAGAGCAAATTGAAAAGTGCAGAGATTCAAGCATATAAATCTAAAATGACATAATTTAATGCAAGCTGAATTCATACCAATCACTCCCACCTTTGCATTTTATGGTTTGCATGCGTTTTCCTGTATGGCTAGATTGCCAATTAAAAACAAAAACTCTACAGTTGCCAATACATTGTTTTGATTATTATAAAATCACTATTTCAAAAATGTAGTTGTAGTTTTCTGGATCAAGCTTGTGTTTATCCTTAACCTCAACCCCAACTGTAGCAATGAGATAAGGGACTTTAGAGACACCCTGTTACCTTGGTATCTTTGTCATGTTTTTGTATTTGCCACATAAATCTGTTGAAAATAGGACCCAGAAACACAAGACCAGCTCCATCTGCAGTGTGGCAGAGCTGTCAGCATGGCTGTATAGCATCACCATCCCGATCGATATCAAAACACTTTTTTTGCCAACTGACAGATCCTCTCAGCAACTACTTTGGCGATATCATTCAGGACAGGATGCTCCTTCAGGACTGCTTTATCTTCACTCAGCTTTAAAAAGACTGGATTTTGCTTTAAACTGCTGTTTCTGTTTGTCTGCCAACAGTGTCATTATCTTTTAGGCAAATCATTCCTCATGGTAAGGCCTTAGTTCATGCTCAGGAATCAACAAATAGTAGAATTTAAGACGTAAACAGGCCTTAAAGATTTTACACAGGAAATTTAATTCAGTAAGAAATATGGAAAGGTTCCTTTATTGATAGATAACCAACAGTATTAAAAGCTAAAAAAAAAGAGTTTCCAATCACAATCCTCATCATAAGACCAAATTTCAACATTTGCATTTAACCCACCACCCTGATGAATTCATGTCCCTTCAATCACACTGATTGCCTGCTTCAGCTTGTCTGCAAGGCCGGCTGGCTTGGCCGGTTTGAATTTTAGAATATCATTAGTTCCACTGTGCCAGACAAGATCAATTAATCACAGAAAACTTGTACCACGGTGAATAGTAGTAATCTTAATAGAACAGCTGCCATTGCCTTCTTTTCCACTGTAAGACACAGAAACTTCATTTTGCATATTTTAACACAGCTGCTTGGTTTATTTTTTATGTATATTTGGCATACCTGGCAGAACGGTGGAGGAGAACCTCATAAAGAACGGTTTTAGATCTGAATCAAACCTATTGAAGCCTCGTGTCCATTTGGGAAAACAGCCGATAGTGATCGTATTAATCAAGATATGGTTTTCCCAATGTGTGCTTGTGTCTGTCTGCTGCTGTGCCCTAGGTAGCAGCCTTTGCTATGTTGTGTTTCTCCAAGCTCCACGCATTAAAGACACACAAACACACTCACTCACACACACACACTTTGGATTTAGCGGGACATTTGGAGGAGAGTAAACAGAGAATATTTCATCAGCTGTGTGAGTTGGCGATATTTGGGCCCGCGGTAACGGCTTTGCAGTTTATTTGTTTGGGGTAGTGAGCCTGTGTGAGTGTTTTTGGTATGTGCAGATTCACCTTAGCTGGTTTGTTTTGAATAATAACCCAGCATATAGTCTCTCAGGTGTTGGAAAATACACAGTAGGTTCAAGAAAACATAGCTGTGTAGAAGCTGGCAACAAGTTATTTAACCCAACTGGTGCAATGAGTTGTTTCTTGTTTCTTCAACAACCTTGTGGAAAGACACATCTGGTGGTCGTGGAAAAGATGTCAGTCTGTTTGAGAAGGGTCACATCATTGGCATGCATCAAGCAGAGAAAACATCTAAGGAGGTTGCAGAAACGACTAAAACTGGGTTCAGAACTGTCCAACGCATTATTAAAAACTGGTGTGATGAGTCCAGATGGACCCTGTTCCAGAGTGATGGGTGCATCAGGGTAAGAAGAGAGGCAGATGAAGTGATGCACCCATTCTTTTGATGTACATTTTCAAAACCAACAACAGGAAATTCTCAAATAAAAGTAGACAGATTACTCTCTTCTATTTTGATATGTCAGATTAAGTTATGCAGTAGGGATCAGTGCAATATCAGGACAGTTATGGGAGGTGTAAAACTGTGGTGTGTGCGCAATACAATCGATGTGTTTCAATTTTTATATTTTCCTTTGTGGTTTGTTACTACTGTTTTTTTTTACCATAATATGGGCACTGTTGTTGTCCTTGTGAATTTATATGCTGTCTATATATATATATATATATATATATATATATAGTTCCCGAGCGCGGCCACAGCTGCAGCTCATCGCTCCCCACCACGGGGATGGGTCAAATGCGGAGATGTAATTTCACTAGTGTGTGATGATGACTTGGGACTTTAACTTTATATACTCTGTCTTTGTGAATTTTTATCAACCTATGTGTAACACCAACCTGCCAGGAGGTCTTCAGATGGAAATTAGCCGAAAGCCACAATCTGATCTATTTACATTTTTGAAAATGTTCATGGACAGCCCCCACTCCAGCCCTCTACTTGTTCAGCACCATGGATAGCGACACGCCCCGAATATGGCTCTTCCCCTCCTCCCATCTGGATTCAGTCAGCGTGGCTGAGAGCAATTCCCGTGATGACAGCGCAGGTGTGGCACGCTTTAAAAGCCTGAGACTACCAGTTCACCAGGGGGATTCAGATCTGTGCTGATGATCCCCCATCCACCTTTGTGAATGTTCTTAGGAACGTGTTGAATAAGTAAACTCATGAGTAAGATAGTCGTTTAGTTAAAACCATTTGGTGTTAGTATAATAGCCTCGAGCCTTACTTTGCTCAATGATCCAGAGTTTAGTTTTGTTTGGTGGTAGTGCTTTGCTTTAGTTTGTTTAGTTAAAATAACAGTGCTTTTTTGTCCTTTTGCTAGTTAGGGTATAGTGATCCAGTCTGTAAAAGTCTTTAGGTTAAGAAGAGTGTTTTAGTTTAGAATAGCCCCTTTTTGTTCAGTTAATTGAGTCTGGTGGAGCCTTACTCCATACTTTTAGTTTATCGTTAACTATTCATGTTTTCTCCCTTTAGGGCTATTTTGAGTAACTTTAAAACCATTTAGCTGAGTGACATCTTTAGTTATAGTGTTTACCATTGGGGAGTCATAGTATTCAGCTGTACCTGTTGTAGCAAAATACCCCTTTTCAATAAAACCTGTTGCTTTTGTAATTCTACCACACGTGTCATCTTATGTTACACCCATTGTTCACACCTAGACCAGCTAAAGGTTGTAACAGTACACTACAGGTCAGAAATGATATATTTCCCCATTTTTAATTAGACTCAAGCAGTTAAACTTAAACAGCTTGAAATGAAAAAGAAATAAACTGCTAGAGTTTAAAAAAGGGAACACTACCCAAACAAAAAACAATAACGTACATTTCAGAATTATACAAAAGTGCATTTTTTCAGGGAACCAAAAAGGGTTAAAAAGTTAAACCAATTCAGCAGCACTGGAGGAGGATCAAACCTTGAAGGGTGGTGCAACCAGATCTCATAGGTGTTACAATTTGTCTTGATTACTTACAAACCCCCTGTCTGCTTGGAACAGAGTGTGATGCCATTCCCTTATTTGTATGGTTTAAACAGTGTTTTTATAAAATGGCAATATTAGAACACATGAAGATCATCATAAAAAAATCAAAGTCATATTCTCATAAAGAAATTAAGAAGAAATTGTGAAGAAAGAGCAGGTGCCATGTATTACAGGTTTGCTTCACCATCCAAAATAAGCAAGTCTCAGTTTCAGCTGTAAAAACAGACTTGACTTGCAGCAACAAAGCTGATGCTCTGACATCAGATCTGGGACATGAGGCTTACCTGCACCAAGAAACGTGATCAACAGACTAATAAGACTTATGTTATGAACTGCGTCATCAAAATTTAAAGACCAAGTTCACTTGATTTTTTCAATACATGTGCAGGATTAATCAATGTTGTGAGTCAATATCTATGGCAAATAAGCTCTTGCACACCTGTTTTAGGAACTAGAAGTGAGTCAGAGCAAAGGTGAGCAGAACATGACAGGATATGGATTCCTATTTCCTGCTATTCTGACATCTCTCCTCTGATTGGCTAACAGCAACACGACTCTACCAATGACTCCGTTTGCAACGCTGATGTTTTATCTTCATAAATAACACAAACCTGAAAGAGTTCTGCCATGTGATGGAGTTGCTAATGCTAACGGTTAGCTTCTACTAGCTGAGACCCTCCTTTGTTCATAAGCAACAAGCTAAATGGTTTTAAGCAAAGATGTGTGAGTTCATTAATGCCAGTGTCCAAAGTAACGTATGTAGATGGAACCCTTCTAACCCTTAATTATTACATTTGTTGCCATCGGTACGTTTCAAATCAATTCTACCAAGTTCTTTAAATAAACAATAGTAATTGATAAAGTGGCTTGTTCTTGTTTAGTTTGTGGTTGTGGAAAGGTCACCCTTTCAATGAAGTTGGAAATGCAACAGAGCATGTGATGTTTTTTTTTTAATAGCCAGCCTCTAAGAGAGGATCATTTCCAAGGTGACGTTACTTGTACTGATTTTTGGACTATTTAAAATAATCGCAAACATGTCCAAACTTATATTTTCTCAGATTTTTTATGTGAGGAAGCAAATGAAGGCAATATATGTGGTATTGCTTTTTATCACACTGCCATTACCCAACATTTGCATCTAACGTCCATGTAGTGGTAAGAAGAGGCATTTATACTATATAATCAATATTTTTGCCTATCAATATCAAAATGTAAAACAAGAATATGTCATCCAGTGAGAAACTGACTATTATCAGGGTTTCCACCTCTGTATTTTACCTTTATAATAAATACTGTTGGGTGCAGTAAAAAAAATAAAAATGAAAGTCTGAAATAACCCGTCTCCTGAGATGCATTTTATTTGTATTCATTCATTAAAGTGATAATCTTCTTGATTGTGTTTAACTTGAACTCACTCACATTATGCCTCACACTCCTGTTTTGTTCCTGTTCATAATTAGGTCCCCTACCACCGTTCTCATCATCCAGCGGCTTGTTTGTATCCTTGTGCTTGTTACATTGAATCGGATTCTTATATCAAAGGTAAAAATCCCAGGTCAATTATAATTTAAAGAGTTTTATTTTGTTATTGCATGTGTGCTTATGTAAGTGTTAAGTTAAAAAAAGTGACTTGTGAGGTTGTTTACTGAAGCCTAACATAGCTGTCAACTGGCTAGAGGCAGGATATACTTTAGCCATGTTGCTTGTCCATCACAGGGCCACTGCAGAGAGCATCACAGGTACACACACACACACACACACACACGCACACACACACACACACACACACACACACACACACACACACACACACACACACACACACACACACACACGCACACGCACACGCACACACACTTACTGCAGTGATTAACCTCATGTTCATGCTGTAGTAGAAAACTGTATTATCTGGAGAAATCCAAACAGCACTGGAGGAAGATGGGATTCCAAGTAAAGTACGTTCAGTGGGGATACAATTTCTAGTAGTTACTACTATACAACAAAATAAGAAAACCAGTTCTTATGTACCCATAGTTCTGCTGCAACAAACACCTTCACAATGGATGAAGATCACACGATGGGGAATGGCAGCTTGACAATGGATTTGATCCTGGAGGGCCGATACCCAGCATGTTTTAATTGTTTCCCTGCTTCAACATACCTGACTTTAATCAACAGGTGATTAACAGACTTCTGCAGAGCATGATGAGCTGCTGAACAGGTGATTCAACCACTGAATCAGGTGTGTTGGAGCAGGGAAACAATGAAAACATGCTGGATACCGGCCCTCCATGACCAGGATTGGGCACCCCTGGTTTTGAGCATGTAAAGAACTTCCACAGTGAGGTTGTGGTGGTTTTCCTATGTGGTAACAAATATTGAGGTCTTGGTTGGAGCATGGAAAGAGTGCAGTGTTGCTAACTTAGTTGTTTTGTTACTGTATGCAGCAAGTATTCAGACTCTTGCAACACATTTTTAAAAAAGTAACTAGCTACAAATCCAGGGTATGGTGCACATTTTAGGACATCCTCAGGTCTAAGGTGTCGGACATCAGACCATAGAGAAAAAACATCAAGTCTGATTCAAAAACCCATCAGATTTCTGACTAAATACTGCAGACAAAAAGCTCTCAGGAAAAACTCTGCAAGGCAAAAATACATTTAAAAAAGACCTGTTTTTCTGGGACTTTTTCCCTCAGACCTTTTTGTCTGATGCTATTTAGTCAGACGCCTGATGGGTTTTTGAATGAAACCTGATATTTTTTCTATATGGTCTGATGTCTGACACATGAGACTTGAGAATTTCCTAAAATATACATCGTACCAGGGACTTAGTGTTAAAATGAAATGCATATTGCAAGAAGCCACCACAGTTTCTTTCCACCCTGTCTTATTGATAGTCTTAATGAGGAGGATTAGATGTGTGATAGTAATAAAAATAAGAATCTACAGGCAAAACGTCTTCTACCCTAACAGTACCCATTATAATTATTAACACACAGTCAATTATACAAAATGTGTGATGACATCATTTCCCATCTTCTGGGAACTTTTATGACAGCAAAATGTTGACCTCACACAACTCTCTAGGACCATGTCATGATGCAGCTACATGCTATGAGATCACACCACACTAGCATGAAGCTGATGGCATGAAGTGGCCTAGATACAGACATGAGGCCAGCTAGAGGACCAGGTCACATGTCTCTATAACAAATGTAATATGGAAATGGTGAGAGCAAACTCCTCCAGTGTTGTCAGCTCCTCCCCCTTGCCTGCTCATCATCATGGAAGCACGGTGAGAGCGCTGGAGAGGAGAGGAGGAGCTTCTTTCCAAATTTGTTGCACTCCAGTCCCATTCTAATAGTCATGATATGCAAAGAAAGGTCTTCATCCAAAGTGAAAACCACCTAAAGGGCATCAAATGTGTGCTGTTTTAAACTATCTCAAGGCTCACATGTTTTACCAAGTAAGTTGGCTCAGAGTGTACGTATGTTTTATTCAAAACAAACGGACACAAAGCCATTAGCTCCTTACGACAGGTGAGTAGACAGACAGGTGTGCAGCCTCATTTCATTAAGGCAACATGTGAGAAGTTCAAGGTTGGTCAGTTAGACATCAGTCTAATTCTTATTCACACGTGTGCTCTCTTTAGGGCTAATTTACATCTAATTTATTCCATCAGCTTGATTTTTTTTCGGTCAGTAGAACGGATTTAAAAGCACAAACCAGACTCACTTTTTTATTCATGGTTCCCCAGTCTTATTTATTCTGCTGTTGTGTTTTTAACCTAATAAGCATTTAGCTAGATAATATTACTTTAATGAAAGTTTAAAGTTATTATAGGTTGATGAGAAAGCAGTTGGGCGCTTGGCCTTAAGGTAAACAAACCCACTGTTTTGTGGCTTAATTGGCACATGCTTGACTTTTTTCCACTAGATATCTCAAAGTTCCCAGCAGGATCCTTCTGCTGGGGCATGATATTGTCTCCTTTTATTATTATTGTTATACATTCTTTTCTTGTGTTCTGTTTTAAGAGCCCACTGCTGACATCAGGGTTGCCCATACAATTAGACATGCTTTAGGTCCAGGAGGAGAGCAATGAGTCAGAAAAACAAGCAGAGCAAAATAAATTAAAAGCCTCACGGTCTCTGCTCAGCTGCGTGTTGTCTTCTTCATCATCATCATCAACAATAAAGGAAGAGAGAAGCATTAGACCCTGACTGCTGGCAGCAGCAGAGATCATATGGTTGTTTGACGGCTGACCTTTGAAAATCAAAACATCTCAAGGTAAAAAGCAGTTTTCTGACGCTTGGTTAAAGCAGAGTATAGTGAGTGTGTGTGCATGCAGGAATGTATCACTAAAAACAAAGTTTCTATCATAAATAAAAGTCCAAACTGCGTGTTTATTTTTAGAGAACAACTTTTAGGAAGTTTTGTCAGAGCATGATTGACTAAGACCACAAAAAAAACCATGACAACCCGACCAATCAATGAGTCTCATTAAATTAGAGAGGACGCCAGGTAGCTTCAGCCTAATTTCCAGTAAACGTTTCCTCATGAAAATACATCAGCAGACAAAAAACATGAGTGTATTCATGTGCAGAAGAAAATGTTCTGCTAAATCTTTAAAAACCTGATGTTTAGAAGTAATATAGGCAGTTATCTAGGAGCTGCAGCATAACTGTTTTATTAAGTGCATATCAGATGATTCTGATGCAGGGGCTGCATCGTGGTGCAGTTGGTAGCACTGTTGTTTTGCAGCATTAAGGTTGCAGGTTTAGATCCTGGCCCTGCTGCATGGAGCTAGCATGTTCTCCCCATGAATGCATGAATTTTCTCTGGGTGCTCTGCCTTCCTCCCAGAAACCAAAAAACCTGAATGTTTGTTTTTTTGGAGACTCATAATTGTCCCTAGGTGTGTGTGAATGGATGTTTGTCTCTACGTGTGTTCCTGTAATGGACTGGCGACTTGTCTGGGGTGTTCTCCACCTCTCAACCAATGACTGCTTGAGTTAGCTGGCACCAGCTTCCTCCAGCCCTTCGGAGGATAAAGCAGTACAGGAAATGGATGAATGGATGGGTTCTAATGCCAGGTCTAACTGCTCATCCCACTGATGCAGCTCTGACAAGCCTGATTAGTGCCCACACATAATCTTTACTTCTTTTGTGCATGCCCATGAAAAGTAAAGGAGAAAAGAATTGTAATCCCAATTTGTGAAAGTGTCAAAAAAGGAAAGTGGCTTTACAAGTAATAGGTGATATATTCTACTTATGGGGGTCAGAAGAGTGCTAGAAATGATGCTTTATGTGACATAAATCATACCTTCTGCACAAGAACATTTGAAATTATATGTATAGTGTAATGGTTAGTTCTTGGAAATGAAAAATTATAGTTATTTTCATTAATATAAGGAACTACCCAACTGTGACTAAGTAAGCAACATTTTTACCAGCTAAAGTTTCAAAGAGAAGTGCTCAAAATGTTAGACTCTAATATGATTAAATTCTACATAAAAGAAGCTGTTCAATTTAAAAGAAAACATCAGACAAGGGAAGAAAATCAAGAGGAGAAATAAATTCCTTCACAGTATGTTGATGTGCCCTAATATTATTCTTTGTGCCCCATGGGAGACAACCTTTGTGATTGCTCCATTGCTCCGTCAAATCCCCTCGATTACAGTGTCTGCATTTCAAATGCTTTCTCTACAAAGCACTCTCCTTCTGCAAGCCCCTAAAGCCTTGGAGCTAGAACTATTGCGCACTAACTGGGGATTATAGGCTTGTATTTGCCATTTACTCCTTGTTATTGGACTTCAGTCAATGGCTCCATTTCCTACGTATGATAGCCTTCCAACTATACAGAAATGAGCTGGAATATGTCTATGCACCATGATGCATTGGGAAACATAAAAGAATTACTGACTGGATAATGATGATGAGACTTTGTCGTTTGCAGAGTTGTCCTTAAAAACAGAAACTCTGATAAACATGTTTAAAATATCTATAAAAACAGGAAATGGAGACGGAAAAAGGGGAAGATAAAGACATTCCTCAATGGTCATCAACTTTGAACATTTTTGACAAAAAGATGAGGAAAAGGCAACACAAAAAAATCAAGAGTTAAGGAGCCACGGCGGATGTAGGATGTAAAACTGAAAGTAGCTAATAAAAATAGTAAAAGAGGGAAAAAATACAAATGGGCAACTCTACTGTCCAGATCGTAAATGTTTCACAGTTCAGGGGAAACTACTCTGGGCACTCAGCCCAGGACTGCCTGGGTTGACTAGACAGTCGAGTCAATTTGTTTTGCTGATGTAGCCTTACTAGGTTGATGTAGTACCAACGTGCTGCTGAATACTATATATTATTGTTATTGTGTATTTTTTTCCTCCCCAAAAACAGAGCAGAGACACTGTGACCATAGGAATCACAGCACGTTATGCAATATGAGCACAGCTTCAAAACACTGAGCGGACAATATTTTTGACAAAGCAAAGAAAGTTCCCGGTTTACACGTCATTGAATGCTGTTGGCTTTATTTTGCAATGTATGCTTTAAAGAAAACACCCACACTACTTAAAAAAGAGGTTGTATGTTCCAGTGTGGTGTGCAGAAATGAGGCTGGTAAGGCCTGCTTCACATACTAAGACAATTAGACGAATTCTTTCTTCTCCACAATCTTAAGGATGCTCCTGATTACCCTAATGGATCTAAAGATAATATTAACAGATTATCAGGTATACTTATCAGAGATTCCTGCCATGTGTGGTGTGTTAAGAGTGCTCTGGTCTGCTCATAAGGACATCAGGACCACTCTGATTTCCGCTTATGTTTGGTGTGCCCTGAGGTCAAATAAGCAGCTTGTTGAATGTGACAGGGTCAGCTCTGCAGTGGGTGCAAGACAGGGGTTTTAGGGTCATGATGGGGAAGTGTTCATCTGCCTGGGTGAACCTACTGCGGCAGGGATCAATGCACTCCATTAAATTTCTTTTGGATTATTTGGGAGATATCAGGTCCTGGATGGCATTACATTTCCTGAACTTTTATGAGAAAAAGAGGTTTTAGTTTTTAGACCTAGTGAAAAGAGTTTGTTAAAGCATGCTATGACCTTGCTTTGTTAGCCCCTTATAAGAAGGTAGTTTTCACCAACCTTTGTGTAGACTTAGATATGTCTCTCAAAATGGATGAGCAAATAATCACTGTTGTAAGATTGTGCTTCTTCCAGTTATGTCGTATCTCTAGGATTTAAATCATTGTTGTCTTGAGCACACTTAGAGACAGAATCCATGCTGTTATTAGATCAAGACTGGATTGTTATTATTCTTTGTATGCTGGAGTAAGTCAGACTTCAACTATGAGGTTGCAGATAGTTAAGAACTCTGCAGCAAGGTTTTTGACAGGGGCACATAAATGGGAGCACATGACTCATCCTGGAAACTTTGCAATGGTGTTTGTTGCATTACCGGGCTAATTTTCCTCATTTTTGTCTTTAAGGCTTTGCATGGCAGTGCTCCTCCCTACTTAGCCACACTGGTAAACAGACAAGTTTCATCACGGGCATTTCAGTCAGAAGGACAAGACTTACTTACTGTTCCTTGCATTAAACATATATCTGGGGGTGATTGGCCCTTCTCAGTGATGACTCCAACGCCCTGAAACAGTCATCAGCCGTCAGACAAGCTCCATCACTGCAATCTTTTAAGCGTCAACTAAAGACTAATTTTTACTCATTAGCCTTTAGCACAGTGCTCCATGAGGGCAATATGCATTGTTTGCTGGTCTGCATCTTAATGCTGTTTTAACTTTGTTTCTCTTTTACTGGTTTTATTATGATTTTAATTGTTATGCCGTGTCCAGCTCTTTGGACCACCCTGGCAGGTGTGAAAAGCACAATATGAATAAACTTGATTGATTGATTGACATGTAACCAATAAGAAAGCGAGGTGGTGGAAGCACAGTGTAATGCACAAGTGAAGTCCAGGTCCTCCTCCTTGTCCACCATGTTTTTTTACTCTGAAGTCACTTTTGTTCTTGTGAGAACCAGACCTAAGGAGCTTTGTTTCCAAAATGACCAGCTACTTTCAAACTTGCGTGAAGCAGTTTGATATGCCAGTTGGCTGTGTAAGTATATGCCACAGCACACTGCCATCAATGTTCTACTGAATTAAAATGTGTTACAGATTGCATCATTAGCTTTTAGTGAATGCATCTTATAAATGATTATATATCGGGATACCTAGACTCAATCTGGGTTTTCAGCAGCCTTACTATTTTCTATCAGCTGTTATATTTGTTTTATTTTTTTAGCAGCACAAAAATCAATTTTAGCCACATTTTAGTAAAACTAGAAAAGCCAAAGGAAAAAAACTGTTTAGACAAGACATTAGCAACTCATTCAGTGAATGATTGATGACTCCAAATGATTTATGATTTGCTCTATGTCCTGTCATCTTTATGATAAATTGGAGGAGGTGGGAGGGTCCCCATCTCATCGCCAGAATTAAATTAGGCTCTTGGATCAAGGTTTTCTTGAATGATTGTGGTTGACGTAAAACATCAGGAATTGACATGAAACACATGGATAATGTCTGTCTGTCCATTTTTATCAGATTATCCAAGGTCATGCTGAGGAGGCAGCAGGACTAGGAGACTCTTCACTGGCTGCTTTTGCTTTAATACACTTTATGGTCAACCCCATCTACCAAATACCACATTTTCCAACCCTAAGTTCCCAAACCAGACATCCTCCTTGGCATTACTAAGCCTTGAAATCCACAAACTGCAGCAAGAATGAGCTCCACTTTATGTACCACATCATTCTCATGCATTTGTACTTTATGTCTTCTGCTTATCTGGGTCTGGGTTGGGGCAGTGACCTTAATAGGGAGTCCAGACTCTCTTCTGCCCAGCTACTTTTATTAACTCATAACGTGGGAGCCTAAGGTGTTCCTGGGTGAGCCCAGCATGCTCTAGGTCATCACCAGGGCCCCCAGCCTGCAGATTATGTCCAAACCACCTCCCACTGTGAGGCACCCAGAAGGTATCTTCTGATTAGTCCATCCACTCTGATTAGTACCTACACTGTGTATATAGTAGCTGCTTCTCTAATTATTGCCACTTTTTATATTAATTATTTTATCAAGAGTATATTATTACTTCCTATATTTGCAGTAGGTGTAGGTTGGAATATATATTAACAATTAAACTGAGAGCTTCAAGAGCAATAGGTATAATCACACCTATTGCATTGGTTATACAAGAACTGACTAGCCCTCAACATCAACCCTTGCACCCCCTACTCCAGCAGCACCTACATGTAGGCGAAAAAACCAAACTTCAAATGATGCCCTTCACAACTGTAAGTGCCATTATTTGACTTATTATTTATAAACCACAATGGATTCTTGGTTCGAGGATTAGTTGGAGAATTTTCTCCACTTTTCCATAGTAGGACTGGCAATCTGATACCCCAATAGTTGAAGAACACCATCCTGTACCTTTTGAAAATCTTGCATGATATTTTACATAAGAGCCAATTTGTCAA
The DNA here is from genome assembly GCA_006937985.1 of Aphyosemion australe. Classification (NCBI taxonomy): domain Eukaryota; kingdom Metazoa; phylum Chordata; class Actinopteri; order Cyprinodontiformes; family Nothobranchiidae; genus Aphyosemion; species Aphyosemion australe. The sequence goes on along the minus strand of SSNS01000174.1, from coordinate 609,880 downwards.
CTTAAAAATGACTCTAGTGTGCCATGCAGCTAAAAGTCTGGTCTTTCACTTCTCTTTCTCTGAGACTTTGTAGACAGATAAAGTGGTTTATTCAGCTGAGAATAACCTGGTAAACAAAGCTGCACCTGGATCAGGTGAGCTGTGTCACAGGGACTACACATATGTTGACTAACCTGCACATGCTGCTGACCAAGCTGTCACAACAAAGACCAAAGGTGCTCAGTTTAAACACACACAACGGGGCACTTCTTCCTCTGCTAAGAACACCATTTTACAGTGCTATAAATTATTTCACATAAAAAGAGAGCTTTGCTGTTGTACTGCAGCCTACAATGTCCCACATGTACACTAAACCATGGAAAGTGAAATAAATCATTTTGATGTGTTTTTCTTCAAATGAGGCAAAAATAAAATGCATATTCCATAAAAGAGAAAACTATTAACAGGCAGCCAGAGCTGGAGATGATGCTAATACTACTGTTGGATGAGTTATACATCTGCAGAGTGCAATACATTTAAGCAAGATTATTTATATGTTACCACACGAGCCCACAGAGAGCAAAATATAAAACACCTCACATGGAAAAGGACACGGTTGAATGTGTGTCAGAGAAAAGGATAAATGGCAAACACTAGCACACACTGGATGTTTAGTTTGTTGACTCAACCTGTCAGAGTTCGGGGCATTTTATTCATTTTATAGATAAAATACACAGAAAAATACGTGGTTCATCTATCAAGATGAAATCAAATAGGAAAAAAGTGCTCTTCACAAAGAGGCCATCACATTCTATGCCCTGCCTAATACTACTATATACATGACCAGATTGGGGGAATTTACGGGTGCAAATTGAGTTTTTCTCTATTGGTACAATTTACAAAGCTTTTGCAATATGAATACATTTTGTTCTGCAAAATGACCACATTTATCTGTCCTGGTGCAGTTTTCTCACTTTTAAAGATACATTAAGTAATAATTTTACAGTGAAATAATTACAAATCAGTCTAATTTCTCAGTCATGTTGAAAAGGTTACATTGAAACAGATTTCCTTATCAGACGGCTGGCTGGTTGTCAGTTTTTCTCTTTTTAAAAAGGCCAAAGAGGGACATAGTCTTTGTTTACGATCTGTGAGCCCATGGGGTTGCCGAGTCTGCACTTGCAAACTCTGCTCGCAGCTTCACCAGCATTTGTAATTTAACACTTGATGGCAAAAAGCAGCAGCAAACTGAAGCCAGTCAAAGAAGCATCCCAGACGTTCTGAATCCATATTTTTCAGTTCGTTCTTATACACTGAGTAGAAGAGATTGTTGTTTACCTTCTTGTTGACCGTTTCAGCCAACAGCTGTTGCCTTCATCAGACCGTCACCGATATTGGTGCTGTCACTTTCATCTTTGAAACTGTCAGCAAGAAGCTAAAACACAATATCTTCTACTCTGTGTAGAAGAAAGAACTGAAAAATATGGATTTCACAAAAAAAAAAAGTAACAAAAAAGCCCAGAAATTATTTTTTGTAATCCTAAGAAGCCACGGTATCCTTTTTGTTTTGCTCTTCTTTTGGGTGAAGAAGGCAAGAAGCTAACTTTGAGCTAACAATGCTACTTTTTCAGTTACCAACAACTTGATATTATAGTGAAAAGTATTTATCTACTCATCAGCTTCCTGTGTATGACTCATCTTTGCTTGTTATCTTCTTCTGGCACTGATTTGTAACTGGAAACACCCATGAAACACAGGAACGTGTGTGAGAGTCAAGGTTTGTTTTGAAACAAGAGCTGCAGTACCCACATTTGACCACAGGATGTCACTTCTTTATAAAATCACACAATGTTCATTTAGTTATTTTTTTGCATTTAGAGTAAAACAATGAGGTTTGTTTTTAATTCTGTTGTTGCCTACACAAAAAAGGGCAGGCATGTCAGGAAATGTCTAATTAATAAACAGCACATTCTTTGTAAATCTTGGCCTATTATTAAACATACCCAGTGTAGTATAAATACAAGACACTGGAAATTATATCATCTCTGCTAAGATTCAAAGAAAGCTCAACAGCACAAACAATACAGAAGTCTTAGGCCTTGTCCACACGTAGCAGGTTTTTATTTTAAACGAATATCCGCCCTCACAAAAAATAGCGTCCACACCACCTCATTTTTAGAAAAAACTCCATCCACACATAACTGCATAAGTGCATTGTTAAGCACATTCATAGGCATGCCAGACCTTCAGGCGGCAGTAGTTCCCCCGAATCCTATCCATTTTGTCTTCCTGCTCAACTTTAAAAAAACATGAAACATGGCGCCTATTTCGCTTGTGTGGACCGATAAGAAGGTAGAATTGCTATTAAATGTGGTTTTGGAGTATAAAATCAACAAGACACAAGAGAATGTCGAGCTCTGAGGGCATCCATGTTGTAGTGTAAACACAGGTCGCACATGGGCCGTCAGTTTTTTGTCTCAGACAGTGACGTGAAACCTAAAACTCTGGTTATTTCTGTCCACACAGAAACGCTGAAAATGGAGAAAACGCAAATCTTCACTTTGGCCGGAGTTTTTAAAAAGATTCGTTTTCGTTGCGTAAATCTGCGTTTTTGTGTGGATGACAGGCCGAATCGTAGAAAAATATCTTTGTTTTGGGAGATACCTGGCTATGTGTGGACAGGGCCGTAATATATAGAAGTAGAAAATTAGTAAAAGTAGAGCTGATAGAAATGACATTTTTTCATGCCATTTATTTTTTGACAATTGCCTTAATCAAAAATACGACAAATGTCTTTATTATCTTATTGGTGCTAAAATACGTACTGGTAATCTTCATCAGTATTTCTGATTTTCAGATTTTTGATGAATCCAATTTTATGTAACAAACTGTTTTGATAAAAGCCCAGTCAGTAAATGGATGCAGATATCTGCTCCATTGTTTCCAATGGTTTTTACTGACTGTTAAGACTAATTTGCAAACATTGAGCTTTCAAGACGCAGCAGGAAGGACATATTTTCTAAAGTCTTAGTATTGTGGCTCTGCAGTAACATTAACTCTATTCTAAATGGAATGACTCCATCAAATTGCACGTCCAAGGTTACCAACAACAAAGGTCTTTATTATGAAATTAGTCCAGAGTTTTAAAAAGTATTTTAAATGACAAATTTTATTCATACATGGTTAATTATTTATGTACTCCAACTTCATGAAGAAATGGCTGAATATCTGTGCACCAAAACCGATCTCATCTGTAACATATTTTCCTCCCCTTTCCGTGGCCTTCAACTTTTAATTCCTCCTTCCAGTGTGGCCTTTTGTTGTAAACACTTTTGATCGTCCATATGTGTTCAGACAGCACATCTTAGGAACAGCTACTGAGGGATGCTACCTTGGCACTTTTCTGAAACACCCTCCAGAGGCTGTGAAAATGAAACCTTTTACCAGTCTGTCACACTGTTTCTAAATAAACTACACAGGCCATATTTTTGTGATGTAGGAAACATGTCTCTCAGTGCAAGAGTGTGGTCCATTGATTTGTTTTTAATAGTTTTTGGACAGTAGAGTGCTCTGGCACCGATGACTAAGCTAAATCAGGCTTTGTAGGAAACATTTTATCTGTTTTGGCCTTTTTTGTTGGATGTGTTGACAATAAAAAAAAGTATAGATCACCAGCAATCAGTTTTACACAAAAATCAATCCAGACCTGTCACTTCCCAGAATTTTCCCTCGTTGCACTTTGCCCACGCTCTGTCAATCCTCTCAAATGTCTGTAAGATTTTAAATATTAACCTTGTCATTTTCTGAAAACTGGTTGCAATGAGTCAGCAAAAGAGCTGGGAGACACGCTCAAGCACACGCTGACTCACATCAGTAAACCTGACATACCGTTCAAGCGTGGCTTCTAATCTTATTTATGTGACACCAAGGTTGACCTTTGATGCTAGATGATACCATTGGAGATCATTGTTTATCTGTTTTGATGGTTTTTGTGCGTATGATTTTGCGAGCGTGTCAGTTTGCACATGTAGCTCATATGATTTGTGCGTACATGTGAGTGTAATTCATGAGGAACTGTAGTGTGTGTGCAATGTTGATTTACTGCCACTAAGGTCAGAAAGCAGTGGTCAGCCAAAACAGCCAGAAGCTGCTCCATCTTTAAAAAAATATCATGACACCATACATGATCATGCCTATACTTCCCTTCAGGGAAACGTAAACTCAATTTCCTTGTATTAGATTGTTTGCAACACTTAAAACTTAAAAGGGGTCATATCCATGACCTTTGACTTCTGCACCACAACCCAATGGTAATTTGTGACTAGTTTTGCTTTAAGATGAAAAAAAATATATCTTTATTATAATTTATTTAACATTAGTGACTCATTCCTATAGCAGTGGGAGACAAAACAAATACAAAACACACCTACATTTTAGTGAATACATTGTTAAAGAGGTGTAAAGTTTGCGGTGTTAGAGAAGAATTTATTTGCGAAAGTGTTGAAAAGTTTAGATGCTCCATAATAGTGGATGATTCAGCTTCAACAGGTTTGACACAAATGAAGCTTAGGAAATCCAAATCCCAGACTACACAAATGTACCTTTGGGTAGTGACCGAAAGAACGAGATCGCGGATACAAGCGGCCGAAATGAGTTTTCTTTGCAGGGTGGCTGGACTCTCCCTTAGAGATAGGGTGAGAAGCTTGGTCATCCGGGAGGGGCTCGGAGTAGACCCGCTGCTCCTCCACATCAAGAGGCATCTGATTAGGATGCCTCCTGGACGCCTCCCTGGTGAGGTTTTCCGGGCACGTTCAACCGGGAGGAGACCCAAAGGAAGACCCAGGACACGCTGGAGCGATTATGTCTCTCGGCTGGCCATGGAATGCCTTGGGATTCCCCCGGAGGAGCTGGCCCAAGTGGTTGGGGAGAGGGACATCTGGGCTTCCCTCCTTAAGCTGCTGCCCCCGCGACCCGACTCCGGATAAGCGGAAGAAAATGGATGGATGGTCTATTCTATTCTATTCTATTCTATTCAACATGGTAAATGGCGTGTATTTGATATAGCACTTTCTAGAGTTCTAGAATTCCCCCAAGGTGCTTTACAACACAATAAGTCATTCACCCATTCACACTCTGGTGGCGATGAGCTACAGTGTAGCCACAGCCGCCCTGGGGCTCATTGACAGAGGTGAGGCTGCTTTACACTGGCACCACCGGTCCCTCTGACCACAAACCAGCAGGCAATGGTGGCTAATTGTCTTGCCCAAGGACCATCCACAGTGACAGACTGAACAGGGCTCGAACCTGCAACCTTCCGACCACAGGGCACTTACCTCCTCTGCCATCGTCACCCCTCATCAAATCAATTGAGTTTAGATGGTCCAAGTCAAGTCAAATTGAATTAATGTCAAGCTGATTCAATTCAAGCTATTTTAACCCTTCTTTTAACTCATTCACTGCCATTGACGACTAAAGTCATCTTTTCACATCCAACCGCTGGCTGCAATTGACGACTTTAGTCGTCATTTCCCTTTTTTTATGGGGTGGGCGTCGGAACGAGCCCTCGCACCGTGAGAACAAACATCACGTGTCTAAAGCGGATCTTCATCCATGTATGTCACACATCATGTGATAAGGAAATGGAAAATGAATGGATTTAGAGTTTGTTTTGGGCCGCTGCTGTGAAAAAAACGATGCGCCGAACCAGAAATGCTTCTGCAGCAGCGCTTGGGCAACAGATTGTGAAAGAACGGATAACGCTAGAAATACAGTGATTCTTCCTGATGTAAGACGTGAGTCTACTCTTTCTTTTGGTAGTTTTGGCGTTTACATGATCATAGAGCACAATGTTCTGTGACTCTTCAAAAAACAGTAAAAATGCTCAAAAACGCTGGCAGTCAGGGGCTTTCTGATCAGGAAACGGCTGGCAGTTAATGAGTTAATATTTCTGATTTTTTTTTCTTCATTGTGACAAATAACATTTTATTATTTGTTCCTGTTCTGTGTATTGGCTAAATCCTTGGTCCAATTGACAAGAACATTATATTTTTTTGTAAAAATCCGTCCACTAGACAGAGTGTGTCACCTATTCAAGTACATTATGCCAGATCTACATGTTTGTCTTGATGTATCTTTATATGTTTTTTTAAAGCTCTTATAGAATACTTTTGTGTTAATTACTGCTACACCCATGGAATATTTCTGCTTTTGTTTAAATATGTTTTTGTAAATTAAAAAGTAAAAATAAGCTGGTTCATTGCTGGCAAAGATGAGACAGAAAAACTTTTATTGTATGTCTGAGGCAGACCCAAAGAGAACCAAGAGCATGAAATGAGGGGAAGAAGATTAAAAAAGGTTAACCTCTATCTGTCTTTACTTATCTCTCCTCTCAGTCCATTTCCTTCATTCTTTCAGCTCTCTTCTCTTTTTCCTCTGATAGCTCAGTCCACTGTCCGTGCGCCGAAAATGGAAAGTATTCCTCGTAACTCACCATCTACCTGAAGCACTTATACTTCATACATGAGTAATTTTCAGCTCTTGTCCTCGTGTCTATCAAGTGGGATTCAGTCACTATTTAATATGAAAATGAATATGCGGATGAAGTTTTTAGCGACAGGACCAGTCTGCATGCACCAAATTCAATTAAGCCATTTTTAAGAGCTGTGGCAGCGCTGTGTGTTTTCTAGAGTGTTTGTAATGATGGATATTGGGACATACTCCAAGTCTAGTAACAAATGCAAATGTTGAATTTCCATTTATGTAATCAGAAATAAAAAGGAACTATTAGATTTTCATCTATTTCATGTAGTTTTAATTCAGCCAGACTCAAACCTGACCTTTTACTACTCAAATAACATAAAGTCAGTCAGCCTTAACAGAATATCCTTGTGGCTTTAATACTGTATTTATTTTTCATCTTTCTATAAGACGAAGATAAAATATCTTTTCCTTCTTAGATTTTTACAACATTTTGTTCACTGAGCTCAGTCCCCTCATATTCTCTTGCTTCACCTTTCTCTGTTACGATATCCTCTTGATCTAACTCGGTCACAGTTATCTTTTTCTGCAGTGTCATTCAGCTGACTGTGGCCCAAGTAAAGTAAGGGTGCTGTCACTTGGCTAATGATTTACCTGTTTGTCCTTTTTCCTGTCTAACATATCTAACACTGAATTCTTTACTGTTGCTCATAATGTAACTGGGGTCAACTTCTGCAGGAATATGGACTTGCATGCAAAGTTAGTGGTCCTTTGGTATAAATGTTTACATTATGGCCCCCTTTACAGTTTATGATGGCCTCACTATTTTCTTCATGACCCATTAGAATTGCAACTAATTTGGAAACTTCTTTATAAAGGCACTCTTAGTACTCACCAAATATACAGTAATATACTACTATGTAGCAATCTGCCTTTCATGCACATTAACTTTAATGAACACAGTGCCGCTAAAACAGCTTAGATTCTCCTGGAAAGACATTCCATAGAGTTTAGAATGTTGTTTAAAGAAATTTTCTATCATTTTTCCAGAAGTGTATTTGTAAGTTCAGGCACTTTTGGATGATAGTCTTTGCTCCAATTCATCCCAAAGGTGGACTGAGGTCAAGACGTGTCCAATCCAGTCACGTTCCTTTCACACCAAACTCGCTCCTTCATGTCTTCATTGGAACATCTGGATTCATTGATTTGGTAAAATTGGGAAACATTTTTCTGCTGCATTTGTGTCCCTAAGCTGCTCTTCTGCTCCATCACTCTGCCCTATTGACCCTTTGCACCTACGTCACCTGATGATGTGGGTCCGCCATGGTTGACATCAACAGTGAGTTACGGGAGAATTGAACAGAAGGCAAAAATGTCAATTGCCAATTTAACATGACTTCTACTGGTTCAAGCCCAGTTCAGTTCTCAGAAGAAGTAGCACACCTAGTTAGAACTAGATAGAGTTAGAAAAACTAGTTAGAAAAAGTGCGATATTTACAAAAGTTAGAGATAGCTATCTTAGAAACCAACTCTTACTTTCTCTCTTCTGCTGTGTTCACCAATATGATCAAGTCACTGACTTTGCCAGAAATCACCCCTCATGATTCACATCATTGTGTGATAAACAGTTTTTCACTTTGCACTGGAGCCAATTTAAAAAGGCTAAAAAGTCCAGATTTCTACCACTTCTTTGTCACTAGTGGGGTCACCGGGACCAGATGCTACTCACACCGGGGTGACGAGATAACTCAAAACGGTGGACCTCAAGATGGCCCCATGCTCACCATGCAAGGGGGCTAGTTTGTCCAGTTCAGCTTCATATGACCAGTTACCATCTTGTTCCCCTATGTTACACCTTGGGTCTTTAAAAGGGAGCCACCACAATAATGCTATAGAAGTGAATGTTAATAACACATAATGGGAAGCCAATTGTGCTCTTAATACATATCTAAACACCTCGTCACAAGCTTGCAAAGCCGACAATGTTCTGCTTGATTTTTTTTATTTACAGTCTTTAACTTCTGTTAAAGGGATTTAACTGTTTACTGGCTCATTGTGTTAGCATTGTTATTTCTCAATGGAGTGTACTCATAGCACAGAGCTAATCAGTGGAATAACCAAACCTCTCAAGTGGACTGAAGGGGCAATAGTGGCAGAGGAGTTAAGTGCCCACCCAGCAGTTGGATGGTTTTAGGTTTGCGCCCTGCTCAGTCTGTCGCTGTCGTTGTGTCCTTGGGCAAGACACTTACCCCACATTGCCTGCTGGTGGCGGTTGGAGGGACCGGTGGCGCCAGTGTATGGCAGCCTCACCTCCGTCAGTGCGCCCCAGGGCAGCTGTAGCAATGATGTAGCTCATCATCACCAGGGTATGAATGTGTGCGTGAATAGGTGAATGACTGATTGTGTTGTAAAGAGCCTTGGTGGGTTCTAGGACTCTGGAAGGCGCTATATCAAATACAGGCCATTTACCATTTTTTTATTTATTTTTTGTCTTTTTTGTGGGCCTAATGTTACCCAGTCAAGTCGGCATAGCAACAAAAATCCTGGATTTGTTGCTTGTAAGTTAATGAATTGTGAAATGGTGCATTTGCTCTGATTGTCTTTCCAGCAACAGATGCATCAAGTAAATATTTCTTACTGGCCCTAAATCACCTTCCACATGTCTGTTGATAGTTTCTGTCCCCCTTCATCACGGTGTTCACTTTTAATTTTGTAAAAGTAATATTTTCAAAATTATATTTAGGCTCATGACATTTCATTGAATTTCAGATTAACAGCAAGTGGAGCCTGAATTAAGATATTTTCCTTTGGAAGTTTTTATTTAAAAAAAAAGGTTCCTTTATTTACAGAACATCATGAAGTAATGTTAAAAGTGCTACTTTTTAGACTGTATATAGAAAAAAATCCTTGATAATTTATTATTCTTTGAGAATTAACATAAAGGTTCTAGTATTAATAAGTAAATATCTTAAACAAATAAATATGACCACCATAATAAAACTGTTTATGTAAATAAATGAATCTTGGATGCACTCATGTTGAAATAATCTGTAAACCTGGTCTTCTAACCTTGGAGAGGCACATGCTACATATCAACACATGTATAGGATGTTTTATGATTCCATAAATTAAAATCTGTTCACTTCAAGATGCTTCCTATGTCATCAGCTTGATTTACATTACATGACCTTATATCATCTTTTTATTACAGTTTGATCAACAGCGTCTCTGAACCGTTACTGTTACTCTACAGTCTGTGATAGTAATCACAGAAATGGCTAATATACTAGTCACTCACCGAGGACTTGATTCACTAAAGATGCACTGTGGATGCTTTTAGCCTCTTCATATAATATTTGCCTCTGTTATCTGTTCTTTCTCAAAATTGCATTACAAGGTGAGGACATTTACATGCTGGCATGCATATGCTCTCTCTACGGTGAGGTAAGGACTCCAGGGCATGCTCAGCAGAACGTTTGAGGGCCAAGCTGAAAGGGGTAATTACTGTGACTTGTGTATTCAAGCTTTTTTATAACGAGTAGAAAATGAAGAAAAAATGGAATTTTAAGATTCAGATTGATTGATTTTTGTCATGAAACTTTGTTAGGGACATGTTACTCAGACCAACTTAAATAAATTATTATTCAGTGCAGCTGTAATTTAAATGCAGAGGACAGCTGAACGGTCAGAGTTCATGAGCCTCACAGCCTTTTTACACAGGTGCTCAGCCTTCTACCTGGGTGTAACCATAACCAGAGGGGAACAAACTGTTGTCAGTCATAAAATTTATTTAAACATCTTCAGAAAAAGTACTGGTCTTTTGCTCATATCGCACACACTTGACTCACTTTGCCTAAGCAATTGAAAATAATGTGTAAGACCTTCATGTATCTTTGAAAAGTAATTGAGAGTTCATCAATCCTTGTGTCTGTCGGTTACCTAAAGAAAACCATACATTTCCTGCCCAGCTGAATAGAAGTCATTAGAAGTAAGTAGTAGTTGAGAAGGAAAAGTTGGGCTAATCCATACACAGACACTCCAGGGTGCTCTTTGAAGTCTCTTTGAACTTTGGCAGATTGTTTGTGTCTTTCCTGCTGAAAAACAAATATTTTCCAGTGGATGTATGCTTCATCTAGCCTTCTAAATGTTTAGTGTATTTAGAAACTTCTCCAAAAGTATTTGGTAGTTTTTACATACAGAAAAAAAACATGATCAAGTAGCAATTAAAGCAGTTAATTGACTGCAGCTTTTATCCTAAATGGTCTTGTGAAATATGAGATACAGGTGAAACGCAAAAAAATTGAAAATTGCACAAACATGAATGTTTTTTCAGTAATTCAGCTGAAATGGTGAAACTAATATGAGGCAGACTGATTGGATGCAAAGTCAACCCCACATTCAAAACCTCAGACATTTAGAATATCGTGAAAAGATTCAATATTCTAGGCTAAAAATGTCAGACTCTAATGAGCTAATGAATCCAAAACACCTGCAAAGGGTTCCTGAGCCTTTAGATGGTCTCGCAGTCTAAGCTGATTTACTGAAATAAATGGACTTTTGCAACATTTTCAATTTTTTGTTTCATGTATGTGAAACGTTGAAATAATAATTTTGTAGATTCTGAACGCTTTTCTTGCAGTTCTTTTACAATGCAGTGACCAAGCATGGTTTGTTTGTCATTCATCGAGGTATTACTCAAACCCCAGTTCATGAATCAGAAGGCTTCCTTTTTTCTGAATGCAAATTTTGAGCATCTGTGCAGCAGAGAACAAAGGTGAGAGACTTGCATCTGCTCAGGTAATCCTGTTGGTGTCAAACAGACTCAGTTTTTACTATCTAAAGACAAGAGGAGGAAGACAGACACATTGACTTCCTAAATACGGGCAAAGACTGGCAGACACATGGCTCATGAGCTCTTCGTCAGAGAGATCCACACCGAAGTGGAGCGAGTAAATGAGCAGAATAATAAATTAGTTATGACAAGACAGATACGGTGGTATTTTCTGTATGTTTGTGGGTCTCCAGGGAGGAAAAGGAACAGTAGAGAAGTGCAATGTATGCCTCAAACAAAATGAACAGGGGAAGAATCAGAATATATAGCAGGTGTTTAATTCATTTACATCCACTGGTCAGCATAGAGATCTATTTCATGTTTCTACCATCAGCTACATTAATTAGGAGCAATATCTGAGCTATTGTTCTGTTCCCCAGTGTCATTCATCCTTCATTACAGCCACTTTAATACTGAAATGAAACAGCCTTCAGCTGAATTGTGGCCATTATACCGCAAAGGCTTGCTGCTATTCAGCCACAATTATGCAGTCAAGCTCCTTTTGGGTTTGGCTTGCTCTGTCTGGGTTGGTAATTTGTTTTTCTCTTTCTGTGTGCATGTGTGTGTGAGTGCACGCGCGTGTGTGCACTTCTGCAAAGTGGTGTTAACGTTATCTTGCATGCTGATGCTTAATAGTGCATTTGTTTAAGTTTTACTGCTTTGATGCAGATGTGATGACACGGTCAAGGGTGGTTAAGTTACAGCCATGGGGTAGACAGGAAAGACACCCCCCACACCCCTTTCATCAGCTAAATATGCGTTAAAACTTATCAAGTAAAGTCTGTCGAAAAGCAGACCTGTTAGAACAGTAAGGAGAAGATTTAAACCCACTTTCAAACGGCCAATTGAGGACAATTACAATACACAAACACTACATGCCTATTTAAGAAGCAATTGTAGCATCTGAAAACACTAATCTGATTGCATATTTAAGACAAGACAACCCTACAATACATACTAGAGCAATACAACCCCCTGCACACTGGAATAAAAGCCCACTATGTTCTTCATGATCTATTAGACTTCTGCTAGATCAGGGAAACCTCCTCCATAGCAAATGATGCTTGTTCAAAATACAGACCTCAGTTATTTTTACTCATGACTTCTACATCAATGATGGCTAAATGCCAACTGATGCTCCATTGTACAACATCTAGGAATATTTCTTGAAACTGTTTTATTTTCAAGTATCAGTGCTTCTGAAAACATTCAGTTTATCCACACTCACTTCCTCCTTGGTCATCAAAGCCTCTTTCATAAAACAATGGCTCCATTTTGCTGCAAAGCTGAGGCGGCATCAGGGAGAATTTGGTCATTCATAAGTGGTCAGCCTGTGGCGGTAATGTGGCGCGATCATGTGTTTTTCACCAAAGATTACGCGATGACGGTATAAAGGGCATATGGGGGCGGTTTCTTCGCTGTCACGGATTTCCTTTTAGCTTGGATGTAACTTGTTTTTTATGCCGATTGAAGCCACGCCCCTTAAGTTTTTTCACAAGCCGTCCCAAAGGTGGTTGTCCTTCACAGTCCCACATGAACAGTCCTGGGCCCTCATTTATCAAACGTTCGTAGAATTTGATTTATGAAACATGCGGTGGCCTCTCGTACGCACGTTCCTCCGCAATCGTCTGATGATAAATCCCACCTGTGCGCATATAGGAGCTCGTGCACGTGTATCGTCATTTACATACAGAAACGCCCGGAATCAACCATATTTGGTCACACTACATCCTCAGATCGGGAGGGGATTCCCTGGGTTCTTCCCGGAAAAAAAAAGACAAACTTTATTGACAGCGAGATCGAAACACTGGACACTTGACAACGCGTGTGTGATCGGGGAGCAGAAGAGGTTCTGGAGGTTGTTTTATTTGTAAAATAGAATATTGACTGGAATCGGATCAGTGCGCTGCGCTCACGGAAGAGCCGTTCCCTCCGGAGTGCACTCTGCTCTGATAAATCCTCCAATAATAATAATAAGAATAAGAAACGATCTTTTTTGCATCTCAAGCAACATCACGAGGCGCTTCACAAGGACAAAATAATTTAATTAAAACATAATAAATAAATAAATAAATTCAAAATGATTTAAAACATAACAATGGGAAGAGTAAACATTGTGATTACAAAATAACACGAAATCAGCCGTTCTACAATATCAGATTCCCGTCGGTCATGGGTGTTTTAGCACCAATAATGTGACACAGCTGTTTATCCACCAAAATATTTATTTATTGGGTAAAATAATTAGTGAATGAGGAACACGCGTGGATCACTGAGACCTTCAGAATTGCTGTTCCCTCGTTCTGCCACTAGATGCTGTTCCTACGCACGGTCGGAGCTGTTCTTATATTTAGGAACGTTTTCACGCACAAGTACAAATTGGTAAATACCACACAATGCGTAAAATCGTTCCCACGCACGAAATACGCACAGATCTGTACTTAAGTACAGTTGATAAATGAGGCCCCTGGGATCTGTGCTTCAGCTCTAAAGGCCAGAAGCTCCTGAATCTATGCATCGCTCCAGTTTGCCATCACAGCTGATTCTGTTTACAAAAGTGAAACTACACGTGTTTACTTTCATTTTTAAAGGAACACTGGTCAGTTTTGGCTTGTTTTTAGCACCCTCTAGTGTTCGCTGGTGAAAGTAAAAGTAAAACTTATCTCCTAGCTGTGCGTTCGTCTTTTTAACACCTTAATCTAACTGCTGAAATGTCTCCTCAGCCTTCATTAGTGTCTACAGGAGCGGTTCATCAAACAAATCAGCTGTGTTCATGATCTAAAACATGCAGGAATCATGCTGGAAGCAGACTGCAGAGCCATGTCAAGCTCAATTTATTTCTAAGTCCCAACAGACCGGACCGGCAACTGTGAACTTGCAAGTGGAATATTCTGTCCACAGGGGGCGACAGAGGCTGGGTGGCCTTTCTTTAACCCTGTAAAGGGTCATTTTAGCACATACTGGCTCAAGAAAATGATTTAAAAATATTAAAAAGTTGCAAAGTGTCCCTTTAATATTATTGCTACCACACGTGATCATGACATCACCATCTGTTGTGCAAAAGCATAATCTTCATTCATAAGACTGCCATTGTGGTAATATTACAATCAAGCTTGACAGCACAAAAGTCACAATATTCTTGCATCACCATGCCGCAACAATGCTTTCATAAGACACACCGTCGGGGCAAAATTTCCCTGATTTTCCACCACGGTATGTCTTATGAAAGAGGCTATAGACTTCTATGTAACTGAAAAACCACGAAAAGTTAAGTTTAAATAACTGGTGTTAGCATGCTTAAAGTGTGATCTCTGGATATCTTAGCCTTAATGGTACATGAGGACACAAAACTTATTTTCAAGACAAAGCCTATTGGTAAACTAAATATATATTTATAAGCTATTTATTGCAAATATCAAACCATTATATCATGAGAAAGGTTTTTAGTAATGTGAGCACAGATCATGATAATATCTACCATCTAGTGTGCCCTGCAAAGTGAATCTCTCTAAGGGCTATTATAATTATTTGGAGTGCTGCAAACATTGTTTCTTTTCTTTCTGTTTTCTGAGTCCCAGAGACACTGTATAGCCTGCACCCAGATAGTGTCATGGGGGTGTAACATGGTATAAATCTGCTCTGGCCAGTCTTGCATCATATTCTCAATGACCAAGCCACAACAGCGTGCACTGGTCCCATGTCATGCATAAGCTGCCAATACTCTCCACCCCCATTCAATGCTGCCGGCTATAGTTAGCGCTAACAATGAGCTAATGCTAACAAGGGCCAATTGATATTAAATAAGCTACAAAGTGAAAAGATCCACATTGTTGGACAAAAACACATTATTACCAAGCCAGTTGACCATCAGTCCGTGTTTTCGTAGCCACCTTCAGTTCCATCAAACGAGTGTAGGCTGCATCGATGTTTTAGCTCTTTGCTTCCCCTCCAAAGACATTACTCACTTCCTTTTACTTCTGGGCTCTACCATGATGCCAACAAAAAAGAAATTCTTCTTCTTGTGCTTTTTATTAATGGTCAGTGGACTGAAAAAGCTAACTGCTAGCCTTTATATTTGCTACGGCACAGTAAACAACTATTGTTGTAAAGTATATGTAGAGTCCTCCCAACAGAGTTCCTAAACCACAAAACTGTTGCATGTAGTTTGTGGTCAGCAGAGTGATGCCCAATGTAAAGTTACTCAGGTTTATGGCTCGAGAACCACTGAAACCAGTTTGAAAGCAATAGTTTAAAGTCTTAAAAAAGTTTTAGTGTTGCTTTAAAATAAACTATTTTACACGTTCTACAAGGTTAGGAGTGTTTAAGGGAATCGTGACCATTCTTCTAAAAGTGCGTTTCTAAGGTCAGGCACTGATGTTGTACAAGAAGACCTGGCTAAGAATCTTTGATTTGCCCCAAAGGTTTTCTATTGGGTTAAGGTCAGAGGTCAGTCAAGTTCCTCCACACCAAACTTAATCATCCATCTCAGCGTTGGACCACTTAAATGCATTGGTTGGTTAGGGCGTCCAAATGTTTAGCATTAACAATGGTCTAATGAAATATTAAATTTTGGATGGATTTTCTCTTATTTCAGTCACAAAGAACCAGTTAACACGTTCCACCATGAAAAATCATCAGATTGCATATGTCTGTAATAAAGACAGGGAGAATAGAGGGAAATTAAAATGACAGAAAGCTTAGTGGGAGGGTTTGAAATCACAGGAGGATAGAAGGTAATAATCTTTCCCATCTTGGTAAAAACTAACTACAATATGTACGCTGAATTTTTCTCACTCTTTCCACATCAGGGGAAAGCTACTCTGATGTCCCCAGATGGTACGAGTGTATCAATATTACATATATTACATTTGCTTTAACTACAAATCCAAGAACAAGTTCAGCCAAGTGCACTACTCTCCTAACAGCAGTCTGACTGTGACAGCTGAAATGGTGACAAACTACGTCTCCGTGCATTTTAAACCAGCTTTTCTTACTTTATTTGTAGAATTCTTTACACAGCCTCCTTTTAATCTGGTGAACATGCCGGTATTCGTTCATTCTCTTACACATTCCCTTATTTTTTCAATATTTTTCATTCTTGTCTAACATTTACCCATCTATTCTGTCCTTTTTCTTCCCCTTACAATGTCCCTCTTGTCTAGCAGCTCCTCGAGGGTCCACTGCGTTGAGAGGAATGGTGCTGAAGCAGCATCAGTCACAGTGAATATGACAGCGTCACCACTCCACCTTCAAAATTCAATCATTTGGTGCATCTGCTGCGGTGATGATGCATCTCTCATGTCCACCGCTCTGGCTCTGACTAAGAGGCACCGTTGGCATGGCCTGCTGATGTCCAGCTTGGATATTAAGCAGTTTGGACATTTGAAGCTTTTTAACTGATGCATTTTGATGGGCTTCCATAGTCTCTTGAGGATGATGTCAGCTGAAGTGCTTTTTTGAGGCATTTTTTTGGGGAGGGCAATGTCAGATTTCAACACCTTAGATGAGAGTTAGATTTTCTTTTTTAAACTCCAGAATGTAATTATGACTTGCTGCATACACTATAAAACAAAAACTCTTTACTAATCACTGGGAAATAAAAGGGCAATTTAAAGTAAAATGTATATTCTCTAAATGAGAATTTTAATTCAGTTTCTCTTCCTGTAGGTAAAAATCTTCTACACTTAATAATTAACTCCCATGTGACGCCTTTGACTGCCTTCTCTTTTTTTATCACCATTTTCAGAATTTTTCAAACCCACCTGCTAACCACTCCTCTTTTCTCTCCACTCTAACCTTTAATCCTCCTGTTAAAACTTTGGGTCTTTTCCAGATGATTTTTTAATGCTGGGGTACATTAGCTGTCAGATTCCTGAGCGGCAGCACCCGCATGTGACATGATTAAAAATGTGATTGTGTGGGAAGAAACCTTTGGCTTCCTCTGTGACACCTCATCCTACAGTTTATTCTAAACTCGTCTGCAACAGTTTTACTTGGAGATTTAACACTTATTGAGCGGCTCCTATAAAAATAAGTTCATATTAGCTAGCAATTGGACAAGCAGTTTTAGGCAAAAGTCAACCAAATCTGACTTTTTAGCCCATAAGTGACCTATACCTGATTTGTATGACTGTCCAAACTGCTAAAATCTGATTTTATTTTTCAAATCACACCCAGGTCACCTTCATGTGTGGTCCTAAACCAGATACACATCTTCTGTTTTTTATTCATTTATTTTTTTAAAGGCCTTTTTTTGAACTCGTGTTGCATTTCATCCAACTTTTAAATAACTGAAGTGTGATCTGCATCAGAGGAGGTGGGAAGCTTCAAAATAAAATGTAAATTTTAGACAAAATAAACATGGTTCATATGATATAAACATAGCTGGTATTAGTCATACATAGCTGGTGATGCAGGGGATTGTTCTGTTCTGGTTCTGCTGGATCTGACTGCAGCCTTTGACACTGTTGACCATCACCTGCTACTGGATAGGCTGAGAGACTGGGTGGGCCTTTCAAGAACTGCTCTGGAGTGGTTCTCCTCTTATCTGTCAGAGCGTTCCTTCTCTGTGGCCATCTCCAACTTTCGGTCCTCCACCACACCCATGGTGTCCCACAAGGTTCTGTGCTGGGCCCTCTACTTTTCCTCCTTTATCTGCTCCCTCTCCAGCACATCCTGAGCTCTTTTAAAGGAATCTCCTACCATCTTTATGCAGATGACATCCAACTGTACATCTCCTTTAAGCCCCATGAGATAAGCTGCAGCTGTTGCACACCTGCTTAGACTGTATTAAAACTGGATGGCTGGGCACTTTCTACAGCTGAATGAAGATAAGACTGAGATCCTCATCTGTGCCCCAGACAAGCTGGTTCCCAAAGTCAGATCTAATTGTGTAGTATCAATAGAAGACTGCAGCTTTTTAGTGACCATGTTTTCTTTTTATTAAACCTTCCACTTATTGCCAGCCATTCCTAACTTGCTCTCATGTATGAACATGATGCTTCTAAAAATCTGTTAAAGGCTGAATATGGAACATGGACACTATAGGGACATCTAGTGTTCAGAGGTGGTATTGCAACAACAGAACAAAATTTCCAGCCGTCGGGGTGTTGGTTCACTGCTGATATGTGAAGTGAGCAGCCAGCACCATGTCCAGTGATGAATCGTACAGGGTAAGGACTAATTTCTACTAATAAGTTTATTTTACAACAGTATTTTCTGTTAGAACATTTTCTGGGCTCAGAATCTGCTGCTTGACTTGTTGGGTCCACCACAGTCCCAGCCTTGCCTTGTCGAGCGGACTATTTACCGCAACGGTGCCCTCTAGTGGCTGTAGATGTAAACATAAACCCAGTGTTGTGCCCGCCTATTTATTTATTGAAAATTCAGAGGATGTATCTGTAAAAAAATAAAAATAATCTAAAAAAGCTTGGTCACCTTACAAAGATCTGACCTTCATGACATCTGAGGATTTTTGCGACTCACTGGTTTTTGTGTGTTAGAAGTTGCTAAAATCTTGACAGATACACAGAGGTGAGAAAATTACCTGAGCCTTTGTGTTTTGGTCTGCTTGAGTCCAACAGCCTGTTCTTTGACAAGCCTAAACTTTTTGTTTTTTTTTCCAGAAATATTTCTGTGACACTAAATCCGCCTGAATGAAGGAGAGTTCCTTATACGCTGAGAGGTCAAAGCTCCTCATGCTGGAAATGCGAAACAACTGATCACCCCTTTAATGAGAACATGTAAATGTCAGCAAAATTGACATAACTTCATCCTAAAGCAGAATCCCACCACTTTTTTTTTTTTTATTCAAGTTTGGACATGTCAAGCTGAGTGTATGGACCAACGGTGCAAGTTTGACTTTTTTTTCCTGTCTTTCTACCTATGAGGTGGAAAATCCTACACCCACCAGTATCTTTGGAAAGACTGGTTAAAGCTGAATTTCTTACAGAAATAATCAAACACACAGTTGTCCAAAGTTGCTGAAATTGTGGCAAACATATTAGATAACAGCTATTCTTGTCAGGAAACATGATCATTAAGGAGCGTGCAGTCAGATTGTTTCAACAAATCCTCAATTCTATTCATTTTTGTTAGACGACTCTTTATGATTGTATTTGAATATTTGGATTAATTGTTTCATTCAAGCATCCATATTTACTTTCGTCATACTATGTCTGAAAGTTCCATCCATCCATCCATTTTCTCCCGCTTATCCGGAGTCGGGTTGCGAGGGCAGCAGCCTAAGGAGGGAAGCCCAGACCTCCCTCTCCCCAGCCACTTGGGCCAGCTCCTCCGGGGGAATCCCAAGGCGTTCCCAGGCCAGCCGAGAGACATAATCTCTCCAGCGTGTCCTGGGTCTTCCTTTGGGTCTCCTCCCGGTTGGACGTGCCCAGAAAACCTCACCAGGGAGGCGTCCAGGAGGCATCCTAATCAGATGACCGAGCCACCTCAACTGGCTCCTCTCGATGTGGAGGAGCAGCAGGTCTACTCCGAGCCCCTCCCGGATGGCCGAGCTTCTCACCCTATCTCTAAGGGAGAGTCCAGCCACCCTGCGAAGAAAACTCATTTCGGCCGCTTGTATCCGCGATCTCGTTCTTTCGGTCACTACCCAAAGCTCGTGACCATAGGTGAGGGTAGGAACGTAGATCGACCGGTAAATTGAGAGCTTCGCCTTTCGGCTCAGCTCTCTCTTCACCACGACAGACCGGTACAACGCCCGCATCACTGCAGACGCAGCACCAATCCGCCTGTCGATCTCACGCTCCACCCTTCCCTCACTCGTGAACAAGACCCCGAGATACTTAAACTCCTCCACTTGGGGCAGGACCTCGTCCCTGACCTGGAGAAGGCATTCTACCCTTTTCCGACTCAAGACCATGGTCTCGGATTTAGAGGAGCTGATTCTCATCCCAGCTGCTTCACACCCGGCTGCGAACTGCTCCAGCGAAAGCCGGAGATCACGTTCTGACGAAGCCAACAGGACCACATCATCTGCAAAAAGCAGAGACCTGATCCTTAGGCCACCAAAACGGATCCCCTCACCACCTTGGCTGCACCTAGAAATCCTGTCCATAAAAGTTATGAACAGAATTTCTGAAATGATGTCTGAAAGTTGACTTTCCTAATATCAACACCTCTACAATCTTTCATCATACTCATAGTGAAACCATTTCATACTAAGATAGCTGAGTTTTAAGAGAATAATTCTTCTTAAACCAACCTTTTTGCCAGTTGGGTGGCAGACAATTTCACCCGAGCTTTTTATTGTCTCTATCATTATTTTTACATTATAAGATGAAAAAACACATTTTTATTCCACTTAATTAGAAGCGCATCAGCAGTAACACTGTTCCAACAGTTTATCTTTACTTTCAAAGTGATACAATTGCTGAAAATGTTCCAGGGGGAATGAGTGGGACCTCTTGTTTTTAATGCTTTACTTGAAAGAGAAAATCACAAATGGAAGTTGAACCGGCAGCTATAGGTGAGTGTTTGGACCAAAGTGAGTGGGATTCTGAGACAAAGGGAAGATAAATGACCAATGATAATTATTAACTAGCCAATAGCTAATGATTCACAGATGTCATTTTAAGCACACCAGCTTCTTTTGTGGAAATCATCTACTCCACATTCTTCCTCCTATGATGGAGGTATTCATGAACTAAGCTTCAGGTCAATTCTGATTCATTCTTTTATATGTATTTAGTACTACACATTTGCCGTTTGTGTGTACCGTATTATTAGCTAGAATTGTTTCGTACATGCCCACCACTATGCAATGGGCAGTGTGTGATGCTCTAAAAGGATTGTTCATGTGTGACATTCACAGATTCACATTGTGTTTTTAGAAATATCTGACTTTAGATTACTGCTACAGCAATTAGCCACACAGTACTCTGAACTGTTTGGACCCAAAGTCTCGAACCATCCTCATAATCCCCAAAAGGTCATAGATCATGCAAAATCCACTTTTTGGAGCTTATGACCTTGTTACATTATTATTTATACAAATCAGTTTTTGGCTCTACACATGCATCTTCTTGTCTCAGCTGCAGTGGCTGCAGACAGCTGGATGGGGTTGTTGCTACATCATGAGGCTCCACTCCTACCCATCCAGGTAGTCTCAAGTCTGGATCCCTCCTTCCCAGTCTCTTTGTGTAGCTAGTGGGGAGTTTAATCTCCACACTTGTGAAGAAGTGGTTTCTTTCTTATCTAGTCTGCGCTTTAAATAATGCCTAGAACCCAAAAATTGATTTTTACCTATGCGAGCTACAGTGTCCCTGTCCAGTCTTCCTGAAGAAAAGTTTAATCTGCAGAAATGCTTGGATTTTATCTTCAGGAGCTCTCAAAATCTGAGCCAGAATAGACAGTACCAAAGTGGATTTTTAGACAGATTATTTCTTCAAATCGGCATGTCAGCATGAATATGTGTGAAACTGCAGCATGCGTCAATCTGCAATCTCCAGGTCTGCAGCTGTGTACTATTGTGTAATTTACACAGGGGGCAGGGATTCATCAAATCCAAGCGTCGTATTTCCGGATTGAAGGAAGGGGTCACGAAAATAACTTGTATATCATAAAAAATTACATCCTAATAGTGCCAACAGCAATATTTGATATATTATGTGTATTGTTGCTCTGGAAAGAGTAAAATACCGTATGTATGATTTTTCAGAAATCCGTAAAAGTGATTGTCTTATCATGTACTGTGATATAATGCAAGCAATACATCTTGCTCCGTGCAATAGGAAACTGAGCGCCAACTAGAACTAACCAATAGCGTTAGACTACCGCTTACGTGCTTCAAATTTAAGGAAGCACCTTGGCTGATGCAGAGTTGATTAAATGTTCACGGACATGTAAGTCTTCAAAATATAAATATATGAAAACACAACATGACATGAGAATAATACTTGTTAAACAACGTGTTTTAGCTCTGTTTGTCGGTTACAGAAGCACACTCATAAACAAGAAAAGTGCAGTCGCCATCTTAAATAATCGGATCGACCGACTCTTGGTGTGATATGCTTGTCAGCCACTAGATGGTGCCATTGGATAAAAGAAATACTCAGACAGCCGCTTTAAGTGACTCGAATATGCCACAGCTGCTACCGGCTGATGTCATCAGTTTGTCATAGCAGAGCCTTGTGGATATCTGGGATTAAATCTACTACGTGCATAAGGATAGAAAAAAATGTGTATAGCATTTTGTGATTTATAGAGTTAAACTGGGCAAACTGCTGCATTCCCCACATGGGCTGCCACCCATGGGGCCACTGTGGGTAGTTTATTGGGCAGATACTACTGAGGGGTGCCCACAGAAATAAACACAGTTAAAGCCAAAGTGCAAACATCCATTGGGCTAGCACAGGGGTCCCCGACAAGGGCTCAACATGGGATGCATTTGGGCAGATATATCTGTGAGTTGCCTTTAAAGAGATATAAGAAGACTATACCTCATAAACTAATGCTACTGTTCAATCCTGGTCCTCAAGGCTCACTATCCAGTGTGTTTTAGATACCTCAGCACATCTATTTTGAACTTCTTTTGGGTGTATAACAGTTCAAGCTAGAGTCCTGCAGTGGGATCTTGCAAGATATACAGTAGCAAAGGTAAATCATGCACATGCTGGCAGTTGTAAGGCTACTGTGGGCTGCAGGAGGTGGCTAAAAACAAATTGCAAGTCCCAAGATCATCGATGAGATGGTGAGTACAGTTGAGGTTAGCTGGAGTGGACAGGACTAGAAATGAAAGAAAAGGATGAAAAATCAGAAAAGATTGTTTTTGTGAAATTAAACACTCCATGCATATAAATGTAGGAATCTGCAGGTGGAGGTGAGTTGGATATAAATGTTGTAGAGTAACAGAAACTGACTGAGAAATCTAGCCGGACTGGTCGAAGAACCAGTGTTAGAAGATTTTGAAAACATTCCCATGCAGGGTTCTAGTTCAAACCCTTTCACTAACCCAACGATTGACCCTTTTCACTGAAAAAAAACCTTTTGATGATTTTTGTACTCTTTCTCGTGATTTTTTATTTACATTTTCCCCTCTCTCCTGTTTAAAAACAACCCATCCCTCCCCTATTTTACTCCATAGCCCCACCTTTCAGCTGTATACCTCGTCAGCAGGGCAGAGTACAACATCCTGATGCTTATACACAGCCATCCAAGCAGACAAAATCCCATTGCCTCCTCAAGCATTTGTCCCGTTGCGCTCTGTACTGTAGATAGCAGCGAACACAGATAGCAGCAATCTGCTGAAAGCCGTGGGTTCCCCCTCCACTTCTCTAATCCACAATCTGTCAATAACAGCCTGATGCCTGACAGGATGTGGTGGAGAGAAACAGGAAGCCCATATAAATGTTACTAAGGTTTGATGTGTGATGCCAGGTAGTCCCCCTCCTTAAACATGACACCCCTTTCAAGCTCAGACTGCTGAGCGGAGAAATGTAATCTCTTATCTTGTCACTCTTATTGCAGGCAGGATGTGCAGTGGAGGAGTTGGGTGAGTATAGAATAAATAAAGAAGAAAGGGGTGCATTCCATTTCTCCCAGTGACATAGGAGGAATGGAATGTGAGGAGAAGAAAATAGAGAGGGGAAAGTATCATGAGAGAATTGAGTTAGGTAACAGGATGACTACAGCTGGAGAGGAGGAGCAGAGAAATGTTGAGTGTTTCTTTAGTAAATCTGACAAGACTTACTGTACGCAGTTCGGTGTGATTATCTGGAGTCCCAGAGAAGAGAGAGAAAGAGGCAGAGATGATGCATAATGCAGAGGGATGCAGGTTTTAGAGAGGGAGGTGGACAGAGACCAGAATGCAAAAGCTTGACATACACAAGGGTCTTTGACTGGCTTGTTGCGAGGGTGTATCATCACAGACGGTATTGAGCTTGCGCCATGTCAAAGGAGATAACAGTGAGTGTAATCCAGCACATATTCAGCCTGTAGCAGAGCTGGACTCGCTGCTTTTAAAGCTGCTCCAAGTCCAGATCCAAAAAATGGGGGAAACAGGCAGGAAAAGCAATAGGTTTTAATGAGCCTGCGAACCACATATGGGGATGAAAATTCAGCCCCACGTTGGAAATATTGTAGAAACTCTCAGACAAACAGCTCCCACCTGACTCTCCTGTTACACAAAGGCCTGGAAATTAACATGCCAAGCAAACACACGCCGACATCGTGTTACCTCCTGATCAGTGCTTCCTCGGAGGGACGCTGAGCTGCAGCGTGAACATAAAGCCGTTGGCAGGCAGCTCCAAATGATGTAGTGCCTTGTAATGAATTTGATTTCATCCTGCCATCTCGGGCAATAAACATACAAGCTTAAGACGCATGGGGTTGTAAATTTTAAGCAAGACACCCCTTTCAGCTGGGTGTGTAAAGATTGTTTAGTGAGGAGTGTGACAGGGTTGGACAAGAGGTTTGTGTGCATGTTTTCATTCTGAATGGCTTCTGCAGGTTCGCTGCTGCACATTTTCTTTAAGAAAATACACACTTTAGCTGTATATTAAAGATATGCATATTTATTAATGTATATATTGTTAATATTGATGCAAAGTGCATTGAGATATTTAAATAAAAGCCTGCAGGCTGAATGTCAGACTATACAGCACTAGTGGGTTTAAGCAGACTTGGAAATGAAGCGATTTATCCTGAGGTTTAGTAAAACTATTGCAAAAAAGATGATGAAGAGGAATGGGGGGTTAGCTACAGAAGAGAAGCAACTTAATGTGTCAGCCATTGGAGAGAGGTGAATTATGTGCATTTTTGTGTGTGACTGTTAATACCTTACTGAATATGTCCTGACTAAGTTAACTAGGCTGTTTTCTGTCTACACTCCCCTGATCACCAAACCTTGTTCATTTAGGATTACCTGATTGTTTCCATGATTTAAGCTTCCTGCCGCTACAGCTCCAGTGCTAAATCATCTACAACCTTCATGCGGACTAAACACAGCCTGTTTCAGTTGTATCCACTCAGATTAAATCAAGCCAAGTCAGTTGATTTAAGCTGAAATCAGGTCAAGTCTAAGTCAAGTCAAGCCAAGTCAAATCATGTTTGCTGTGTTAAATCAAGTCAAGTCACGTTCATCCTTCCTGGACATGGAGCTATGGTGGCAGAGGAGTCAAGTGCCCACCCCGTGACCAGAGGGTTGCAGATTTGAAACCCATCTGTGGTGGCTGTGGCTACATTGTAATTGATCACCATCAATGTGTGAATGTTTTTGCTTAGATGGATGTCTGTTTGTGTTGTAAAGCACCTTGGGGGCTTGTAGAACCCTAGGAGGTGCAATATCAAATACAGGCTATTTACCATTTTCACACAATAAACTTGTATTATTTGCTTCATTGTGTGTGTTAGCTGAATAACCTGGGTCTGAGTCTCCTACAAACATGACATAATATTGACACAGAAACCTCATCAATGAAGAGATGAGTTTAAAAACATTCATGAAATAACTTTTGATGATTAAAACCGCTTCCGGGAAAAGCTTGGAGTCAAATTCCAAAAAAAACAAAAAAACATTTTCATTACAAGCTTTTAGATAATGTGTTCATTTTCCAGCTTCTATGAATTATTTACATTCATAAATATTAATGTGATGACTTCCTGTAAAAGAAGGTATTTGTTAACATTCCAGCAAAGCTAAATTACTGTTGATCTCTGGTCTTGATTTATAATTCAGAATTCTTTAACAGACTCAATGAAGATGGTCTCAAAACCCTGATGCTTCAATATATTATGTGTCTAATTTGAAACTCACTGATGTTAAAGAGTGCTTTTTTTTCATTGTATATTATACAATCACTGTAGAGATAAGATTTTTCATTTATTTTGTTTGACTGTGCAATGTTGTTTACAAGAGTTGTAATTCCACTTTCAACCAGTAGGAGGAAGCTGCAGGAAACTTATTAAGTGTTGCTTTAAAGCAGCAATCCGGAGTCTTCCTCTTTCAGGAATTATATATGATTTTCCAGAAATCTGTAAAAGTGATAGTCTTATCATGTACTGTGATATAATTTAATCAATACATCTTTTTTTTTTCTTGCTAAGCCCGCCCCCTGCCTCGTAGAGCTTTGTGCAATATGAGTGCCGGTCACTAAACAATAGCGTTAGACTACCGCTTACGTGCTATAGAGTTAAGGAAGTACCTCAGCTGATGCAGAGTTGATGAACTTTTCACGGACAAGTAAGTCTTTAAAATATAAATATATGAAAACACAACATGACATGAGAATAATACTTGTAAAACAACGTGTTTTAGCTGTTTGACGGCTACAGAAGCACATTCATAAACAAGAAATGTGCAGTCGCCATCTTAAATAACCGAATCGAACGACTCTTGGTGTGATACGCTTGTCAGCCACTAGATGGTGCCATCAGATAAAAGAAATACTCCAGACAGCCGCTTTAAGTCACCAGCATCCAACTCATTTAGCATAAATGAGTAAATAAAAATCTAATTCTACATATCCTATAATATATATGTTATATAATTCAGAGGTGAATCCAACATTTGTGTCATGGGACAGAGACACTCCTTCACAGGTTTTGTCAGGCATGAGTAAATGTATAAGCAAAATGCAAACTTGAAGAAATAATCAGAATTGACAATAAAATCATTTTATATTTTAACACATTTGCAGGTTATTACATAATCTAAATCTATTCAAATGTGATTCTCACTTGCTTTAGTAAGTTCAAAAGAAGCTGAAAACCAGTCAGAAAGTCTGTTACCCATCAGTATTTCTTATAAATGTCATGGTCTGTGGTGAGCCTCCCTGTCTGTCTGCCTGGGTGGTTGTTTTCCTGTGCTCCTGATTGCAGGTGGGCGTGTCTGGGAGCTCCCCAGCTGTTGCTGGTTATCTCATCAACCTGGCCAGGAGATTTAAACAGCAGTGAGACATTCATTCGACGCTGGATGATTACCAGGGTACCAAGAAACCCTCGTGTTGGGTTACTCAAGCCACCAAACCCTGTTATGGTTACCACAGTTTGATTTTTTTACTCCTCGCCTTTTTGTCTCCAGGTTCTCTCGTCTCCATCATCACAGCCTGCAACAAGCCGTCACTACTCCACGTCTCCAAGTCTTGCTGCCTGTTCTCCTGGCCTCCAGCTCTCAGCCGCCTGCCTGCCTGCCTCGCCTCTCCTCATCAGCCTGGTCCTGGAACACACAACTCCTCTATGCTCAGCTCCCTCCACGGTTCCTCTACCTTACCCTTGGCTCACACAGACCAGACCCTGGCTCATCCTTTTCCCCCCTCAGAACTCCTACCTTCACAAGAAGACCATAAGCCAACCTGCTCACCCCGAAACAAACACAATTCCATCAGCCTGCCTCCTCTAATTATTCTCTGTTTCCCTAGACCTACGTCCGACTCATCCTGCCGGTTCTCCCGCAGCGCCCTTAGTTAATTCACCCTTTGACATTTTGTTTTTTCACTACCTCAGTCTCTGTGTTGATTCTGCATGTCGTGGGTTAGGCACTTACCCCAGAACATGACAATAAAATAATGAGGAAGACCTGTGAGGACTCGTGGTGTCAGTAGTGTTGGTGGTGAGGTGTGTGAAATTGTTGAATGTGCACCCCCAAAAAAAATAAAATAAATCACACCAAATAAGGCAAAGACAAATCTGGAAGATCGAAGACAGACAGACTTTTCTTACCCAGACATATAAAAGTAATCCTTGTTATTGCAATGATAAAAGATTTATTTTTCAAAATCCATTTTAACATTGCCCAAGTGTGGAAATGAAATCAAATTCAATAATATTTAACCTTTCTGAAATAATCTTACCAGTTTCCTGGCTGTGCATTGATATCTGCTACAGATCCCAGATGAGTCCTCTGAAGGTATCAGGGGTCTAATTTAACTAAACATCTGTGAAGGGAGCTACCAGCCTCATAACCCTGCTGTGCATAAGCGTGTGCAGCTTACATGCTCAACACTGTAACATTTAAATAAGGTGTCTGCTGAATGGTGCCACCAGTGTGATGGTCCTCTGGGTTTATTGCTGATGTGCATGATGTCTTCTGCAGTCAGCATCTGGAGTTAATGCATCACTCCACCAACATCTGAATTAAATGTGTGCTTGGCATCTTCAGATGGCTGCACAAATGATTATAGCGATAAATTCCGTCTTCCTCTGTGGTTTTTATTTCCATTTTACATCCTCAAATACAAAACAATAAGATATTTTCATTATAACTGCTTAAGTGTTTGCTACATCCATTGCAAGTGTAACATTTCATTGTAGATGCATATCCCCTGCAGGGACGTTAGTTCAGCAGTTGCCTATTATGGAAGAGGATTAAAGGAACTCCTGGTATTGAATGCTTCAACACTCACTGACAAACACCTTATAGGGTAGCTTTAGGCAGTCTGAACTGTGCTTCACTGATGGAGATGACAGCAAATGCCTTGTAGTGTAGTAGTGTTAGTAAACATAAGTGCAGAAATAGAATCAGCCAAGTATAGTTTACTCAGGAATAAAGGAGAAGCTGGTTGTTGTTGTTGGACGAAGGTACGATTTGCTTGCCGTAAAATGCTTGATTAAAATCTAATTTCCAACACATCCTGCCTTCTTTTTTCTCAACTTACTCAGTCTTTTTGACTGAACAGTGGAAATTAAATAAAACATAAAATAGTGTTACAATTGCAACAGAAGCCTGCAGTTCAAATGAAAAGTATTGTTAAAATTAACAACTGATTAAGTTGAGTCCTAAGGCAGCATCCTCTGCTAAACAAACAAAAAAAATTGACCTGTGTTACATTTGCCATAGATTTAAGTTAAAGACTAAGTTCACTCTCTTTTTCAACACATTTGCAGTCTCAAGTATAAATGAATGCTATGTGAGTCAATCTCTGTGGGGAAAAAAAAGCTCTGGCGCTCCAGTTTCAGGAGTAGAAGTAAGCCAGAGCAGAGGGGAGCAGAACACTTCAGGATTTAGAGTTTTATTTCCTGATATTCGGCATCTCACTTCTGATTGGCTAAAAGCAACGCAACTCTACCACTGACTCTGTTTGCTCTGCAACGTTGATGTTTTATCTCCACAAATAAGACAAGCCTGGAGGAGTTCTGCCGTCTGGAGGAGTTGCTAATGCTAAAGGTTAGCATCTACTAGCCGAGACGCACTCTGCTCTCTCCTAGATGCAAAATCAACAAAAGCCTTCCCTGTTGTGAGCCAAGATGGGTGAGTCCATAAATGATAATTTTATGTGATGTGCAATTGGCTGGCTTTTCTATTCTATTCAGATTATATATCTGTCTATTTTCTATCAGAAGCTAATACGGGAAATAGGGGTAGAAGACATTCACATTCAGCCTGCATGTGCAACTCAGAGTAACTTTAAAAAGTAACTTGGTCTTTTAAGGAACATCATGACAATCAAACATGGTGGTGGTTGTGTGATGGTTTGGGACAGCTTCATCGTCAGGGTATTACAACCATTTATGGGGGTCAATTAGGTTTAAACTTTTATCTTATAATAAATGACTTCATCTTTTAAAAACTGCTTTTTATTTTACTCAGATTTTTTAATATTAACAAGTGTAATAAAAGACAAGAAATCTATAAGGGGTGAAATACTTTTTCACAGCCTTTTTTTTCCAAAATTACTAGTAAGTTATGTAATATCTGAAGTTAAAATTCATACATATGACTTCAACTATCATTTTTTGTCATTAAACACCTCATATTTTTGCTAGTATTTACCCGTATCCAATTTAAAACAGCGAGTACAAAAAAACCGAAAATGTCAATGCAGTTTCATCATCCCCCTCTTCTCTCTCAGAGCTTCACATTTTTCGAAAATTCTGAGGCTTACTTTTAAATTCTCTTAGCCTTCAAGCCCTCTTCACCCTCCCAGGTGAGTCATTCAGGAAAATCCTGCTAATGCCGCCAGTATTTTTGACAAGGAGGAGAGAAGAAAATAAGGCAGGTGTCAAAAATGACCAGTCATTGTCTCATTTAAAAATACCTTGTAAGCATAATATATGTGGCATGACACACACACAAACACACACACACACACACTGGAGAATTTAACTGACAGCAAACCCAGGAATGGCCTCCACATCCTGCTGACTTTACCAGATGGCTTAAAACATGGTGTCCTGCTGCGTGTGTGTGGAGCTTGTTTCCTCTTGGCCGGTCTATTTCTTTCTAAACCTGAGTGTGTATTCACCACAGACCTGTCACCTTCAACATGACACATGCTGGGATGTGGAGGGGAAGAGCTTATGAAGCGACACGGTCTAAGTCTAATCAGATTTGTGGCCAAGTTCACAAGCTTGACAGTTAAAGATTAAAGGATTACATTTTGGCAGGGGTCATAAAGTGCTAGGTCATAATGTGTTACGTTTGAAACATAAATCATCTCTATTATAACAAGCATGGGTGCTATTTACGTGTATAGACACAGCAGCTGTACGTTTTCTTTCTGGAACAACCGGAATCTTTAGCGAGAGTATTTAGTGTGCAGCTCAGCAGGAATTTATTGGAGAATCAATCTTATTCCTGAAAAGAATTTGCCAGTGACAGCATTAATTTGCATGCGTGCATGCAAGTGAGTGTATATATTGGTAGACGGGGCACGTCGGAAAGTAAACAGATCGGCGAAAACAGAGGTCTTGGCTCTGTCGTAAATCACTCTAAAACTTTATTGTCATTCACACACTCACACAAGCCCTCAGTCGTCATGTTCCCAGTGAATCAAGCAGCATCAAGCTGTTTAAGGGACCGAATCAGAGATGATTGGATGTGGCATCGCTTTTTAAAATCAGGTTGTGGGTGCTGCATTGGGCAGCTGGTTACAAGTGTTTGTGATAATGCAGTTCTGTCGGTTGCATAAGTACTGTAATTATAAATTAGCATGAACGTACAGAAGTCCCTTATTGTGACCAGAAAATGTAAAATCAATTGAGAAAAATGAAGGGAGGAAAAAAAAGCCTCAACAGCTGTTGTTTACCACTTGTGTCATCACTCATCAATCTCAGTTAGTCTTTTCCTCACCTCACACTGTCTAGGATGCATAAAGAAATATGGCTGCCGACTGCAGTGCTGCTGTCAAGGTCTTTGTCATCTGTTACTTTTTCCTTATTTTTTTATTTCTTTGACATCAGTTCCAAGTTGAAAAGGAAAAACTTTTGAGATAAATGATCAGTTGGTCCAAGAAAAACTTTTATTGAGGCAACATTTTCAACTAAACACGTTTTTGTTTTGGAAGTCTACGAGTGCTCTCGCAAGGCTTACCTTTATACCTGTTGGGGGGAAAAAACAGACTGATCAATTAATGATGAAACACAAGGGCAAGAGTGAACTTGGTGGGTAGAAGATAAAAGAAAGAGCATGAAAAAGTCAAAGGGAAAAGAAAAATAACATCACTGATTAAAACCTTAAAATATTACAACCTTTCTGCAAAAGTAAAAGGTGTTAATAAATATAATAACTGGAATTAGGCTCTTTTCTATTATTCTAAACTATGACAAAATGCTTGCTTTTGTCTGCATAAGCTGTACAAAAAGTATCAAGAACAACAGAAATGTTTAAGCTGTTGCTAAACCCTGATTAGGGTTACCATGGTAATGACACTTAGTGCTGATATAATTTAGGCCTCAAACAGAGTTTTTGTGCAACAGAACAAGTCTTTTAGGTGTCTACAGTGTTTGTGACATGATAAGTCAAAAACACCCTTCACCTCCAATAGGATTTATGCCACGGACCCCTGGTTTGATGCTTCCTGACATTTTAGCCAGCTAATTCACTTCCTGGTTGCAGTACGTTTGTATTCTCTATTGTGTTTTTTATGCAATCGTTGTAGGACCTGCCAGCATAATCCAGGCCATATTTAAGATGCCACATTCAAATAAAGACAAAGGTATTAATAAATAGTTTGTGCCCACCTAAATTCATTATGAAGGCTTGCTTAATGTTTGGCTTGCTAAATGATGATGATACATGCTAGCTCTTTACTAGCCAAAGTTAGCACAGTTTTGAGGCAATGCTAACAATGTTATCAGAGAGAAAAGTTAATATCATGAGTCTTTTTTGTTTCTTAAATAATTTAAAACTTTTGTCTTTATTTGATTGTGGCGTCTTAGATGTGGCCTAGATTGTCACGTGTACGTTGTCTGAGTATCAAAAATCTTAATTTGTGACTGTGTAAAATGTATAAAAGCTAGAGTTTAGACGTGTAAGTTACAACATTCCATCACCAAATGAAATATTGAACGACAGGAAATCTGCCTGAGCTTTTTTTTTTTCTCCAATGAGAGCAAAATGTTTTCACTTGTTTTAGCAAAATCCCATTGTTGTGTGAGTGGGAATGGTTCACTTTTTGGCTTGCAAATTGTGTCTAGCCCATTCATTGTACTGCTTTCAAAATGCATCGCACACTAGCATGTTTATCAATGTTAAACTGTGCATGAAGATGCTAATTTGCATCAACACCAAAGCTAAGATACGCTGCTCCTTGAAATCACAAAGAAAGAAGTCACATGAAAGTCACGGCTGCAGTGATGAAGGAAGCTCTCATCTAATATTAATAGAAACACAGAGTCATTTTCTCTTCCTCTGGGGTTACTGAAGCTAAGGGAAACACAGTTACAAAGTTCAACGGTAGTTCAAACAGGTTTGACTTCTTTCTCTAAGGAAATCCACATCAAGAGGAGCCGGAGGTTCAGACAAGAGAACTATGATTTTAACCAAAAAAAAAAGAAAAGAATTTGTTTTAGCTGCATTCTTCTTAGCTGCAATCTCATCTCTTCACTTTGACATAGGTGGCAACAACAGTATCATTAGAATATAGCAGCTTTTCAGAAAAGTGCATCCTACCTGCTCCTTGGTAAAAGCTGAGAAAAAGAGAGCCTGCTTCTCAGTTTGTCAGGAACAGGTAAATGAAGGGGTGAGCAGCTAGTTATCAACGGCTTGCCTGACTGAATGTCACAAATAATGTCAAGACACTGTCACTCAGCGCAGTGACTTTGAACTCCACAACGGGAACCTCTGCAGCTCAGCAGCTCTCCCATCCTGGTTGATAATGATGTATAGATGTTAGAGGGGAGCATTTGAGAGGAACGGAGCAGTCGTGAACCAAGTCGTATGAAAGGAAAGATGAGGTTAGGAGGCCAGAAAGTGAGGAGAGTTGTATTTAGAGCAGGAACATGAATGAGAGTACATGAAAGCAACCAGAAAGGATAACAAACGACTTTAAACAACAGATGCATGAGTGAGAATGGAGGGTAAAAAGTGAACTCAGCTTTTTGAAGCATGCAGTGGGTGAAGATAAAAAAGTCAGAGTGTTGAGCGTGCTCTGTTCAGGGTGATCTGTCTTAGGGCTGTGCAGCACATCCATCGACATGTGTTCGTCATGCCGCCCACATTTCTAGTATGTGAGATGAGAAACATGAAATGCAGCATCTGTGTGTCAATTTCCTGCAAGGCATGAGTATTTTCTAGGTGAATGAAGGTGAAACTGTTAGCTAAAAACAGGCATCAGGTGATCTGGGTGTGTGCCTGCAAATGAGTTTTAGAACTTTCAGAAAAATATAGAGCAAAAAGCAGGTAAATATGCCTTTTTTACAACCATTAAGTACACCATTCAATTCCAGGAATTCACAAGTTTGAACATAGCTTTTTAGCCATAATGTGGCAAAGAAGAACAAAGTGCATTTCCACAGTGGGAAAGAATGATCTTTGGTAGCAATATTCAACATGCCTTAGCTGGTAACCATTAGGTCCAGTGGTCTAGTGCAGTGGTTCTCAATCTTTTCAGCTTCAGACCTGCAACATAGACATTGTCTCTGATTTGACAACATGCTCAAAAAGATAAATAATTCAGGGAGTGAAGAAAACCGCTTCCATTGATGTTAATTTCTTTCCACTTATGGCAATTTAGTTGATGTTTTGTAACAATTATGTTGGAAATATGGCTACAGCAAATGTTTTATCAACTTTATTTTGATTTCTGGAAGTCATCCCAAGACCCTCTGTGTAGTTGTTGGTGACCCAGAGTGGAGCCCTGACCTAAACCTTGGGAACCACTTCTCTAGTGTGCCGAGACACTTAGATAATAAAAATCCCAAAGAGCAACATTTACATTTTTCATGTTAAATGTCAAACTTATTGACAGTTAGGTGGTTAAAATGCACAGATATGTTTGGTACATGCCTCAATTTGATTTTCTTTAAGTTGTCTTAAGTCACATTTGTAAAATGCCTGGTGCTGTATTTAACCCTTGGAGGTTCCTTAAAAAAAGCTACACTGGGGACCCTCTGCACAAAAAAATGCACTAGGGACCTCTAAGGGTTAAAAGTGTTTATTAGTCAACTCTGAGTATTTTTAGTGACCAAAATATGACCATTTAGTTCTTTGATACATAAAATTAAGACTCTTTTGGCTTTCCGTCCTTCCATCCCTTGCTGTTTCACTGCCATGGAGACATGCGGGGCTTCATGTCTCTGTTTGTCATCAGAGCCTACATTCATGCTTTGCTTATACGTAGAGTGCTTTGGATAATATACTTTTTTTTACTTTTACTCTGTCCTGGCCAGCTAATACCAGTGCATCTTAATTTAGATGGGATGGTTAATCACGAGATAGAAAAATCTTTGTTTAGTTGCATGCTTCCATCTCTAACATCAGTATCAGCAACATGAGCAGGTCATTAACATTTAACTTGATGACTTGATGCAAGCATGTCATGACCTTGTCGAGACGTTAGCTTACATGCTATTTATCCCTATAATGCTAAAATTTTAGGTGCACTTCAATTTGTGTGTGCGCGCGCGTGTGTGTGTGTCTTTAAAAGTTCAACAGAAATGCAATGACTGGGCTGAACTTTCTGGTAGCTGTTTATCCCCATTACCACTGCCAAGAAGATTACTAGCTAAATTGGGCAAATTCTGGTCCCCTAAACAAATTACTTGCTCTGTTTGAGGAGAGAAATCAAATTAAGAAATTAGCACAGATCCAGGATTGTACCACTGCCAGTAATACTAATGGGTCTTAGTATGTGTTCCTTTTATATTCCTTCAAGCCTAAAGTTCCTGTTTGGATGCTGATTATTGTGCATTACCTGTACTTTGCTGCGTGATAAAACACAAATACATTTATGCCTGAAGAATTTTATATTCCTGACAAGAGGGACACTTTTTTTTCTTTAGCTTTGCCTCGAAAGACTAATTATTTGAGAAATTCAGCATCATTAAAATAACATTCTGGATGGCTGAATGCCTCTGAAACTGCTGTGAAGGAAGTGTTAAAAAGCTCATCCCTATGATTCTGTTTAAAGCTTACTAATTGAACATGGTTCTTAAAATAAAATCAGATAAGCATTTAATTTATGTCATTGATTCAAGTGTTACAGTCACATTGCAATGTTCTGACACTATTAGGAGAATTAAGGACTTTGATAAGGACTAATTGTTGAATTTGGGCACTGGAATGCACATCTAACATGTGGCTGAATTTATATTAACTGTGCTTTCAAAAGCCTGGCTGGGCTCGTGGAAATAAAAGCAATAGCTATCGGTATTTGATTTTTACAAATGCCATCATATACAGTATATGCTTTTTAAATTAAAGGGAGAAGAGACAGCCATGAGGAGTTTGAAGAGATTCAATAAAAACAGCATTAAGGGAACGAAAACACTGAAAGTGCTGAGCTTTGATGAGAGTTTATTAGACTTAATCAAAAATCTAAATCAAACAACATATTTTATACATGTGTTGCAATTCACAAAGCTCAGAATTAAACTGATAAACTATGAAGGGGGGGCTATCTGGAAGCAAATAAGGATTAGTATGAGATTAGGACTGAAACATCATAGTAAATAAAACTGATAGCTTAGATATTTGAAGGGAGATTCTCTAAAAAGGTTGTAAACAATTGAAATATTGTAGATAGAGCTCTTTAAATTACCTTATTGGAGAAAACTCTAAGAGATTAGACAGAGATTATGGGCGGTACAATTGTGCCACCTTTTAACAAGTCGAATTCCTAGAGTTAAATAGCTAACAGTTCATGCAAACACTGTTCTATGAAAAAATAAATTGGATTTTTATTGCAAGGTTTTTCTGAAGAAAAAAACTATAAAATTCTGTTTGGATTTGCTATATATTGAATGCAGTGTGCAAAAGGTAACTAACTTATTCCTGCCTCCATACAATTCTGTGTAAATAAGTGTGTAATGTGAAATGCATTGCTGTGTGAAGGTTAGTGAACTAGTGTTTGAATGAAGCGGTATGAACTCAGAGGTTAGAGTTGTCTGAAATTACACTAATTAAGCTCAAGCAATAAAATAGTTGTAGTGTTTTATTTAGGTATCCACAAATAGTGATGGGGTTGCTTAGGATACCAGTCTTAAAACTGCTGAGAACTGAATCCGTGCCACATGCAAATAAAATGACATTTATAGATCCATTTGTTTATGTGTTGTGTACTTCCTGTAAATTCTTCTTCCGTTGCCGTTCTTGCAGCTGTATTATTGTATTAATTCCACATAAACACGAACATCCATGGATTGTTAAAGCCGTAACCAAAAACACTTATTTTTTATAACAGGTTAAAATATATATATGAGACACCCTTAAAATGGCCAAAATGTAATGCAATAACAAGACAGAATCACAGCCTTTAAAGGAAAAATATGTAAAATAACAGTGTGAAAACGTGAAAACAAGCTAACCCTAGTAGTTCATTTTGAAAATCACCCCACTATGATTTGCCCAGTCCAGACCTTATTTAATCATTTTCAAAATATCTCAATGTCTGGATCCTCAGGAGACAGGATTTCGACTTAGTTTATAGCCATATATCGATATACAGTACGTTGATACATTGAATATTTATTAATGGATCCAAAATTAAAAAATCAATAGATTAATGATAACGATAAATGACCCGTACTTGTATAGCACCTTTCAGAGTCAGAGGACTCCAAAGCACTTTACACTATAGTGTATCATTCACACATTCACACACACATTCACACCCTGATGATGATGAGCTACAACGTAGCCACAGCTGTTCTCCACATGTTCATGCACATCACCAAACACGGAGCAAGTCACCAGAGTCTTACTCCACCCACACTTCCTGTTTGAGAAATGTTCCAAAAGGAGGTGTTGCCTGGAGAACTGAGAGGACGGAGCTCTAGCATTGAAACCAACGACATGCACACACACACACACGCACACACACACACACACACACACACACACGCACACACACACACACACACACACACACACACCGCCCCTTCGCATATTCTCCGTCAGCAACTCGAGTTGCTGACAATTGCACACAAACACTAACACCAGGTGAAAGAGGGGAATTGTTTTGGAGGAGGCGAGCAACCCTAAACTGTATTGTTTCATGTCGGCTCGTGAGTTGCCTGAAGCCATCGGTACCAACCCAGCCGGAGGCGTGGCCAAGAATCGGTTGCTTTAAAGGGGACCTAGAATGTAAACCAACATTTTCCTTGTTGTTGTTGAATAAAGACAGCTTGGGTGGTCAAACGTAGCATGCCAAACAGTCAAAGCCGTGTTTGACCTACTTTTTATGTAAATTAGAAAGTTGAAAAAGGCGAGAGAAAACCTTCTGTTCTGAGAAAGCCTTCCTTAACACGTCATAAGGGGGAGCCACGCCTCCTCAAACCTGCATGTGTCTGAGGCCTTCTGGGGAAACCAACCAATCAGCATGTCCTGGCCAAGTGGGAGGGGTCAACAGCTCATTTCACTGAAGGCCTGAGTAAGGGGGTTTAGAATGGCCTGTATCAGGGCTCCTGGGACAGATGAAAGCCCAAAAAAATGTTCTTATGCTTTTTGGAGGCTCAAAGCTCTGTTTTAGATTGTTGATTAATTGCATTCTAGGACACCTTTAATACCCCCCAGAAGACGTCACACAGCGATGGCCGATTACATTGACAGTTTTGGGCAGAATATTTATATTTTTGATAAGGTGCATTAAAATGCCAAAAATAAAAACTACACATTTCTACAGCACTCATACAGTTAATCAGCAGAAAAAAGTTGATTTGGAGGTGACTTGCTCTTTAAATGGAGAAGCTAGCGTTGAGCAGTGAGAAAAGATAAGATATCATCTCTCCCCTGGGAAATGATTGCGTTCACTCACTTGTAATATCATTTCATATTGATCGATGGATCCTAAATCAAATGAAATAATAAATGGTGTTATGACTGAATCTGAGAGCTCAGCAAACATCGAATTGCAATTCCCACTGTATCAATATAATATTGTATTGTAGGCAAACTGATGATTTACACCCCTAGCTCATGCTAATCAACCAGCAGAAAAGCAAATGGAGAAAACATCACAACCAGTCAAAAGTGGAACTACAACGTTCATAACACAGCTCTTTGTTTGAAGTTAAGAGACTTATTTATACAAAACACAAACTGAAATAAAACTACACTGTATCGTGGACATTGAAAAACACTGCGTATTTCACTCCAGTGGAGAATAAAGCAGCACGAAAGGCAATGCGGACAACAGGAAACTAAATGCTCTCACCAAATTGTTTAAGAGGACCTGCCCACAGAGAAACGGTTGCCATAAATCAAGAGGGTCTTACCACAAATTACCCTCACTGGATACAATAGTTAAAAGTGGGAAAGCGTACAAAAATGAGCAGTAAGACTTAGAAAAAGTGACGCAATAAATGAAGTGCTTGGATAGTGAAGAAGGGGAAAGAGTGAAGGATGACAGACACAAAGACGGAGCGCTTTAGGAGAAATCACCAGCCATACGTCACCTGCTTCCCTTCCTCCTTTTATCGTTCCTGAATTACATTTAAACTACCATTGCTGCCCATCTCCTTTCTCCCTGTTGCCCTCCCTGTTGCTCCCATTGCACTCTCATCTGAGCAAGATTAATCGTTCCAGTCGAATCACATTACCTCCGAGCCCAACTCCAAACTCCCCTTACACACACACACACACACACGCACTTGGATATGTGGGGAGGTGTAGAGAGAGGCGCCTGGGAGCCAGGGACTCAGGGAGATGGAGGGTGGAAGGTATTGAGGGACTTGAATGCATGGATGGTCTGCTCATTTAGCTCATCACATTATTTTAGCTCTGTACTTTGTTACACTTAACTGGGACACTAGGCACTCAGTCACACACACACACACACACACACACACACACACACACACACACACACACACACACACACACACACACACACACACACATTCCCACCTGCACATCCATCCCGAGCTGCAGCTTCGCCATAATATGTTTATGACGTTACATGTTTAATTTGGGGAAGAGGATGATTCATGGCCCCTGATAACAATGCTTCATCATCCCATAGCACCTATGGCATAAAGAGAGGCAGTGCGGGGCAGGAAAACTGTTGTTAATGGGATGCTAATCATCTCATAACCTGGAAAATGGGCTAACAGGCACAACCCCTCATGCAAATGTATTTAGATGTTCTTCTGTATTGATGTTTATGTGCTTCTCCTTAGGTGTGTAGCTGTTGTGCACATGTGGTCTCCATGATTGTGTGTGAGGATGAATATTGATCTATTACTATGTGCTCTATCACCCTGCCATGCCTAATAAGGAAAAATGGGACACTAAGCAGGTGCTGCTGATTTATAAAACATATGCACCGCAGTAAACACCTCAATCACTCCAGGGGGCGAGACTTTGAGGATTAATAACATTTACATGCTGTGTGGATAATGGATTCATGGCTACTATGCCCGTGACCTCTTAAGTTGTCTAAAATACTGTTTTTTTATAGTGCAGTTAATACTTTTAAGGATAATCTCTTATTGAGAAGAGGAAAATCAATTTGGGGATTATATGAGGACGAAATAACCGAGAGTGAACTTCATATAGAGTTAGTGAGCTTGCTGCATTTTTGGGTTATGTATTGACTTTGCAATGCACGTCTTGATTCAGAACGATTTATGAAAACCTGCACAAAATCAAGACAATGATTCTGTCCTTAATCACAAAATAATGCAATTTAATCAGTTTGATTCAATGCATTGAAATTACAAATGAAGAAATAAGTCTTCGCTTTGTTAAGACAGTATGTCTTCTGCGTCCTCTTTTTTCTATTTATAAACTTTTCACACCCAGCACTCAGATAAATGTGTGTAGTTATATTGCAGCTTTATTTACTTACATTTCTGAGTTGGTTCAACCTAACTCATCCTGTCCACCTTTAGCCATCAGGATGGCTAGTTAGGAAAAATGTCAAGACTGTTAGTGTTTGTTCATCTTTATAGAGGTAAAGTTGTTGTACTTCTCTTCCTGAAAATTGCTCTAACAAGATATAGTTAGAGCTTTAAGTAACTTCAGGTACTTTAGAAGTGTATGATATTCACAAATTAATTACATTTTATATTTAGGTCTCCATATGGTTGGGTATATTGATATCTGCTTGGACCACATGCAGGCAAACATTTTAAGGTTTAAAAGATCTCTAGGCTTAATTATGCATAAAAAAATCTCCTGAAAGTTTTTAGTCTCAACTGGTAAGAGAAACAAAGAAAGAACGTTAAGAGCAGCAAGAGCAACTTCTGTTTACAGTGCACTTGAGCACCTCCTGGACTAAACACTTTTTATTGCCCAGACCCAACACGGCAATCATCCAGGCACATAAATTAAGAAACTCATAAATGAAATATGCTCATGAGTATCATAATAACATGTTACGATTGTCCCAAAAATGTATTTTAGAAACAAGGATCTAAGAAAAACTTGAATGATTGTCTTGGACAAATGTCGGTATGCTTGGCTCAAGACAGATATTCAGACCCTGTCCACATGTAGGTGGGTTTTTTTAAAAACGAACATCCAGCCTCCCAAAAGATAGCGTCCACACCACCTCGTTTTTAGAAAAACCTCCATCCACAAGTAACCGCATAAGTGCATTGTTAAGCACATTCATAGGCATGCCAGACCTGTAGGGGGCAGTAGTTCCCCTGAATCCTATCCATTCCTTCCTGCTCAACTTCAACAAAACATGAAACATGGCGCCTAGCTCGCTTGTGTGGACCGATAAGGAGGTAGAATTACTCTTAAATGTAGTTTTGGAGTATAAAGTCAACAAGCGTCAAAAAGCACTTGGACGATTGATAACGCGAGCTCAGCTCTGAGGGCATCTATGTTGTAGTGTAAACACAGGTCGCACATGGGCTGTTAGCATTGTTGTCACAGACAGTGACGTTGTGAAATGTAAAACTCTGGTTATTTTGGTCCACACAGAAACTCCTAAAACTAAGAAAATGCAAATCTTCACTTTGGCCGATTTGTTTGAAAACGATTTGTTTTCATTGCATAAATCAGTGTTTTCGTGTGGATGACAGGCCAAATCATAGAAAAATATCTTCGTTTTGGGAGATACCTGGTTACGTGTGGACAGGGCCTCAGTTTAGCCTTTCAATTGTTTTTATGCTTAGACTTATCATCCTATATATGATAATGTATATCATGACGGTCTAGATTCTAGGCTAGCTTATCTGTTTACACCAAAATGCCAGTCATCCAGCAGTTAATTGCATTTACCATTTTGGCTAATATCCACATGCTAACATTGAAATGACTACTATAGCTCTTCAGTGCTAACAAATTGTGCAAATACAATACTAATTTTGAGCAAATACAGTGCACTTTTGTTGCAGTTTAGAAATCTTACATTACCGCACTATGATTGGATAGTTGCAATGTTGGCCCTGGGCCAAAGAATCATTGGTGGCCCAGGACTGAAGGCCAATATGGCAAATGCA
Source organism: Aphyosemion australe (assembly GCA_006937985.1). NCBI lineage: Eukaryota > Metazoa > Chordata > Actinopteri > Cyprinodontiformes > Nothobranchiidae > Aphyosemion > Aphyosemion australe. Next base: position 567,804 of record SSNS01000174.1, on the reverse strand, counting down.
GATCACGCATATTAAAAAGCACGGTAACACTTTACAATGTGGGTCCCTTTATTAACATTACTATGCATTATTAAGTATTAATAAACAAAGCGTCCCTTTATTGACGTTACCGTTATTGTTAACTATTAAGTGTCCTTAAGGTTAGGACAAAGGGCCGGGCAGGTCTCTGCTTAGTAATGCATTACCTAATATGGTTAAGCAGTTGTTAATACTTCATTTACTAGTTTGTTAATGCTTAATAATGCACTAAGTAATGTTAATAAAGGATCCTTATTTTAAAGTGTTACCAAAAGCAATGTTACATTATGAGATGTCCTAAACATCTTAAATGTTGGTGCAATAAGTAAATAAATTTGTATATTTCTGAATTTTTTTCTCTTACAGAAGAGTATTACTGTAAATGCGGGGGAAATAATTAAGGATCAGTATCTTGTTGTTACGAGATATTGATGAGACATAATGGTAATACGCTGCCGTACACTCTAAAGCATCAATGGATTTATAGATTCTAAAGCAAGTACAGTGTGTGTGTTTTCTTAGCATCGTGTACCTTTTCTATGCCACCTAATGTGAAAATAAGGTTAGCTTGGTCTGATGGAATTAATCTGATATGTCCCTCTGTTCCAGAAGGATCTCCATGTGAATGTTGAAGGTTATGCTACTGCCAAGTTACTCAGAGCACCCTTTAACATCTATAAGTAAATATATCAATGCATTTTCCTGTCAGTCTCTGAAGTCTTGTCCTGACCTCTCCTGGAGACATGCTGCTTCGTCCCTGCCTCTGCTGGTCAGGTCTCAGGGCATCCCAGTGTGAGTCTCTGTGTGAATTTTATTCAAATAAGCCACAACACCTCGATATAGGTTATTCTGATCTGATAGCTACTGTCCACCATGTGACCTCTGCTGCTCTGTTATTATCTCAGATAGTGGCAAACCTCACCAACACCTTCATCTTTCTCACTGCGCCTCACACTCTCTCCCCCATCCAAACTGTTTTATCTCTCACCTCTGTTTTTGCCGTTCCTGCACTCCACCTCAGCTCTTTCTTCCTGCTAGCTGTGTGTCAGCATTCATTCCAAAAGTTCTCCTTTTTTATTTTTTACAGCTGACATTGTTTATATTTACTCTACTTCAATCATCACATTTTTCTGCTTCAAATTACTGCGTCAGAAGCTGTTTTTTCTGATCTCTCTTTCTCTTGTATGCCACCTCTGACACGGCTGTCTATCACAGCTTTGACTGTAACAAGGCTGCCAATCAATCAAAGCTCACACAGTTTTAGTTGGCATGTGTCCCTGTGTCATTGGCTTCTGATAGACGGAGTTCCACCCAGTGTAGCCACTTTGCAAAATGAGCAGTTCCCTCGTGAAACAAATAGTTAGCAACGTCTGGTACAAATCAGACTCACATTGGTATCGATTTTTTGGGTGTCGATTTTTTAGGTGTCTAACGTCTCATTTACACCGAGTGTGGAATGGATGCCGACCGGTTTCTGCATCATCAGAGCATTTATAAAGGCTGCGGCCGGATATGGAGCTCTGGAAGGTTTCTGCAAGGATGAAAGGGATAACAGTTTACAGTGTATTTTTACAGGTATATTTTTAAATATATTGTGTCAAATTTCCAACCATTTGGTGCCGTAACAGGAGCAACTTTTCAGAGATGTTCTGCACACAATCCGCAGTTGGTGTAAATGGGAATCCATTTGGAAGCTGTATGGATTCCGGACCCCATCTATCCGTTAGACAGAGTCATGCTGGAAACGGAGAAACTATAATCAGTCTTTTTATGGTAAACCTAAAAGATGATGCACTCCCAGTGGCGCCCCCAAGGGGTGGACTAGTTTTTTTGTTATATTTAGGTAAATACATTTATTTTATAGTTTGACTCTTGCAAATCTTCTCAAGACCTCTAACTTGGTGTTTGCTGAGCTGCATCGGGGTTCTAACCTGAGCTTTTGAAACAACTGGTTTGTAGAACAACCTGCAGGTTTGAGCTCAGAAGTGGAATGCAGCCCTTCCCCACTCCTGCGAGTTACAATGTCTACTGTCAGATAAGCTTATCAAAAGAATGGGACAGTAGCAGCAAAAAAGTCACATTCTTGAAATATTTAGTTTCTAATTCATCGCTTTAAATTATTTAAGAAGATGAAAATATAGGGCAAAAATTATTACCATTCAAATGTGTTGTTCAGGATGCATAATTTAAATACTGGACAGCTTCTAATTTGACACTTAGAGAGAGAGAGATTTTGTTGAGTTGAGTATAACACCTCAACTGGATTTTGTGGCGCAGAGACACAGCGACTCTACTCTGACACGGTGACATGCTCATTAAATATTTGCTTTAATACGGGTTGAGATGATTGGTAGAATAATTTTAATAATTCAAATACAAAAAAAAACCTCTCGAGGAAAAATGAATAGAATTGAGGCTTTGTTTAAAGTATGTTACTGAATGCCACGCAGTGATCACATGTTTCATGGAGGTTATTACCTGATTAGTTTGCTGCAGCGTCAACACATTTGTACAGAAGAGTGATTTCTGATTAAAACTACATTCCCTGCAGACACAATCAAGGTTTACGTAGAGAACAAAGAGAGAGGAGAAAAATAAGTTTATGTGGAGCAGTGATGATGAATTCACCTGCCGACTGTTTCAGAAATACAGGTGAAACTTGAAAATTTAGAATATGGTGCAAAAGTCCATTTATGTCAGTAATTCCACTTAGACTGAGAGAACATCTAAAGGCTCAGGAACCCTTTGCAGGTGTTTTGGATTCATTAGCTGATTAGAGTGTGACATTTTGGGTCTAGAATATTGAACCTTTTCACAATATTCTAATTGTCTGAGATTTAGAATGTGGGGTTTTCATCAGCTGTAGCCATAATCATCACAATTATAACAAATGAAGGCTCAAATATCTGGCTTTGCATGGAATGAGTTTGTCTCATATATTAGTTTCAGCTTTTAAGTTGAATTACTGAAATAAATTAACTTTGGCAGCAAATTTTAATTTGATTTATAATTTCCTAAAGAACAAACGTTTTGGATAATTGAAATATCAGCTCACTAATAACTGTTTTATATAAAGATCAATGTGCTGAAAAGCATTTCCAATTAATAAAAAGGCTGATTAATAATTTAATTGATCTAGCTACACAAAGACATATTATATGTGCAACCAGCATAGATCTAATCACAAATAGAAGAGAGCAGCTTTTAATTAAACAGCTGGTTTAAGTTTATATATGAGTACTCATTGGGCAGGAGGTGGGGGGCACCCTGGACATCTTCAGTCCATCGCAGGGCCAGACAGAAACAATCAAGATGGACAATTTACAGTCACCAGTTAACTTAAACACATATGTATTTGGGGTTTTAATCAATAGAATAACCTATTACTAAACTATTTGATATATGCAGCCCTAGATTTAAGAGTAATTGGTATCTTAAAAGGGTTTTTATAGAGATCATTTCACCAATGTTGCCAGTTGATAGTCTACGTTGCTATTTTTTCAAGTGTATAAACCTTTCCAGCAAGTCTTAAAAATAAGACAAATTTAGTAACTTTTTCTGATCTTGTTAGAGATAGAGATATCTGGAGACTGAGTTCAACATGTGTATTCATCCTACTCCTTTTAACAAACTGGCATGGGTTCCTTCTCCACCCCAAAGCACTCATTGATGCCCCGTCCTCACAGACCTTCGGTGATATTTCAAGTTATATGGCAAGAAGTCAGAGGAACATATTTTTTGTAAATATAAACATATTTAGTGGTGTTTTACTCACTTTTAGATTTTCCTAAATTATTCATCTCACCTCTAAAATTTATGCAAATGGTCAATTATGCAAATTAGGTAGTGATGTTATTTAGCAAATTTTGGCAACCTTTAGAATGGCCAGGAGGAGTTGGCATTACTGCAAATCTGCCACAGCAACCTCACAAAATGTTACTTCATCCTGTTTTTGATCTAAACTCAGTGGATCAACCGGTGCTACATATTGCATTTAGGCATTTTGTTTCAATTTCTGTTGTCTAACCTATGAAAAAAATGCTGTTTGACAAAGAAAATAATAGTTTTGCACAAATAATATACTCTCAAGGGGCTGAAAACTTGCAGTATGCTCGACTAATTAACGGAAGGATCATGCATCTCTCAATTCCTGCTTCAGGTGTTTGCTGGAGTTTTAATCTTTTTTAAAGACACATTGTTTGGACCTGACATGGCTTTTGAGATTTGAGAAAATCTAGCTTCTTTGAAAGAATTTAGAAATGAATTAGGGTTGATTTAAAATCTAGCATAGGGACCCATTTTAGAAAGGAACCCCATACTGTTTGAAGCGAGTCCATGTTCATGATTTATGCACATTTGTATTCAACCAGTGTCGGTTTTAATGCAAATCGTGTCATCAAGTTGTCGTGAGCTTTGGATAGTGAGCCTAACCTGAAATAATAATTTTTGACAGCCAGTGGCAAAGGCAATAATTACAAACACAAAACTCGTATCAAAGCCTGCTGACTACGATAAAAATCATTCTGGAGTGATTATTGAAAAGAAAAGTTTCCACAGTGTGTAGCTGATAAATTAACTGGGGACAAAAGATAAAAGTAGTTCAAATGGTTTATAAAAGGCTGGTTGTTTTAAGTTGATTTTAAAGCAATGAGTTCAGTAAGGGTTCAAAATGTGTCCTTGATTTAAAATCCTGAACTGAGTCATCCTCTCCCCCTTTTCCCCCATTCCTTTTCTTCTTTTCCTCCTCTTCCTTCTCTCTTTTCCTCTTTCAGTAGATGTCACTGCGGTTCCACCACGTGCCAGTGTCAAGGAGAGATTGCAATGCATCGTGGGACTCAGACACCCTCAGGTGACGATAGCAGTGACGAAAGTGACTGAAGAGGAGGGGGAGAGGTGTGGAAACGATATAACGAGGGAAGGAAGAGGACAGATGAAGGGAGAGGGAAAGGGGGAGACGATGGAGACACTTTAACTCAGTCTTTACCGGTAGACTCTGGCAGGGGCTGTCAGGAACAGGAATTACACACATCGTCTGCTGATGGTTTTCTATAAAAATATCCACATAAACAGTAAACACATACTGACACACACTCGCCCAAAACTGTTGGGGTGATGACATATTAACAAACACACACACTCACACACACACTCACACAGACAGACAGACATATCCCAGTGATGCAATTAACTGTTATGCCTCCATCTCCTATCAGTTGGTAATGAAGAGATAAAGAGTTGTGGCATCAGGGGAAATGTGGAGGAAGATAGAGGTGTTGTTGACTTGCCTCTGTCAAAGAGATAGCAATCTCTCAGCTTTCTAGTTTTGCATCACTGATTGGAGTCCACTGTAATTGCAATATTCAGGATGGGAATGAAATATATCACTCTGTTCAAGTGACGTTTCATGCACCAAACAGCGATTGGAACTTTATTGGTGATTTTCTTGGGAGGTACATTTTTGGGTTGTAAGTACAGTATTAGTGCCACCTCATTCGTTTGTTCTTATCAAGCTGATGAATATTTTGATGAAATGGCTAAATTGTCCTTGCCCTCAAATTAGTTGGCGACATGTGTCAGCTTTCACAAATTGGAGGCATTGGGCCTTGAAACCTTGGCCTAGTGACTAGACCAAATTCTTGCCTTGCAAAGTTTGGTCTAGGCACGCTTCATTGGAGCCCTCGCAGCCCAATCCACTGCTGTGGCTGTCCAATCACAGCGCTATATATTTTGGGCCAATCACAGACCAGCAGTAGCCGATGACGTCAGATCTGCGGCCGCGAACATAAACAACATGGCCGCAGCGCAGGAACCACGTTCGTTTGAAACGACTTTGTCATCAACATTGGATGATTTAGACTCCAACGTGCGTAAGTCTGTCGGCTATACTTAGCGGCTTCTTATTTTTATTGAAGAAAGTAGTGCAATGTCCCAGTACACCTGATATTCACATGTTTTTCATACTAGACGCCATTGCTGCCTTCCTCTTTTTTTCTGTCACTGTGATTACGTTACGTTGTTTGTTTCTCTGATTGGTCCTAGCGCTATCCAATTGCGTGCAGACAGTTTGAAAGACAATCGTAGATCCTGCCCCACGACTGAGAGCCGTCATAGGTCGTGGCCAGGGTATATATTCACATATATAGGATGGCTTGCCAGGCTATTGAAGCCTGGCTTCCTCTTAAAGGAACTAGGGGCAGGATCTTTAAAAAATCTGTAAAAAATTAAACATATGTTCATTTTTTCAAAGCTAATGGGTGATGAAGCGTTATAAACCAAAAAGAATGAGGCCACCCATGTATCGTTCCATTTTCTTGAACAGGCTGTTTGCTGTAAAATGCGCTGCAGTTCGGTCACGAATTTCCCGCGCTGCCCTACGGATGTGGCGTCAATTGACACTGCTTGCGCGTTCACGACAGCTTCAAAACAGAAAGAAAATGTGTTCGACACTGCAGATCGGTAGGTGGCGCTATTGCACCTTAAGTTGCTTGCCAACCGCCAAACTCCAAAAGAAGAACTGTGGGAATGGATTCTACTGCAACCAGCAAACGACCAAGCGTGGCACAAAGGAAGTTTATTCAGCGGCATCTCGTGAGTCAAAAACCAAATATGGTAAAAGACAGGCAGTGACCCGAATCTATATCGGATACGTGATTGATGAATGGAGGCTGCTTCAACTATATCTGGGACTCAAAAAGGATGCTGCCATGGCTCATTTCCTAGTGAGCAGGTAAGAAACATTATAGGTTGTGTTTAGAGATGATATGACAATGATCTGACCTCACCGATGACTCAGAGAGAGCTAGCGTGCAGTAGCATTAGCTGTGATCATGCTACAGTAGTAGCATTAGCTGTGATAGTAGCATTAGCTGTGATCAGGGCTGCAGCGTGGATTGCTTCGCCGCAATATTGTCCGTGAGAGCGGCGGGGAGTTGCCTTTTCAGCGTGAGATATTGGAGGTGTGGCGTGAGAGCGTGTGAAGAGGGTCAGGTAATGGTATTTTAGTTTGTGTAACATAGCCGTCTGTGCACGCTCCCGTGCTGGGCTGCAGTTACTCGCAGAGCCGGGCGCGTCGCTCGTGAGCATCGTTTCTTTTTTCCTGCCTCTAGTTCCTTTAAAGATTGAATATGGAACATGGACATTATAGCGACATCCAGTGTTTAAAGGTGGTATTGCAACAACAGAACACATTTTCCAGCCGTAGGGGTGTTGGTTCACTGCTATGTGAGGTGACCAGCCAGCACCATGTCCAGTGATGAATCGTACAGGGTAAAGACTAATTTCTACTAATACGTTTATTTTACAACAGTATTTACTGTTAGAACATCTTCTGGGCTCAGAATCAGCTGCTTGACTTGTTGAGTCTGTCATTTTACACAGTCCTAGCCTCGCCTTGCCGAGCTGACTTTTTACCACAACGGTGCCTCTAGTGGCTGGTAGATGTAAACATAAACCCAGTTTTGTGCCTGTCAAAATACATTTTTAATTTTTTAATTTTCCACTTCTTTATCAGAGTTCTAACACTGCTGATTGGCATTATCAGTATCGTGGATATGTTTTTATACCCCTTTCCTCTTTTGTAGAGTTCAATCATCTTTTCTCATAGATCATGTGACAAATCTTTTGCTTTTCCCATGACTCGGAAACGTCAGCGCAGCTCTGGATGGAAAACGCAAAGAGTTTGTCAGGAGCCCAAAATCTCACACACCTTTTATATTCACTCACTGATTGCAAGGAAACAGATCACAGGTGAGGATGGTTACCTTTAGCAGCCATTCTAACCCATTTGTGTCAAGCTGTGGGCATGTTTCAGGCCATTTTGGTATTTTATTTCATTATGGTGATTTAAAATGAGTTCACAAATTTCTTTTCACAGGATTACTGCCCACGAGTGAAAAAAAGGTTTTTGAGTTTTCATTCATGTTCTTTTAGAAATGGCCAAAAAACTAAAAAATCCACTAGAGTGTGTAAACTTATTGGAACAACTGCATTTTATAGCCACAGCTGCCCTGGGACACACTGAAAGAAGCAAAGCTACCACACAATCAGCGCAACAAGTCTCCAACCAACATCAGCAGACAAGGAGGGTGAAGTGTCTTGCTCAAGGACACACTGACTGAAATGGATTACGTCACACACAGCACCTGTGACCAGTGGTGTTCCACAAGGGTCCATCTTGGGCCCACGCTTTTTTCATTATACATCTTGTCATTAGGTTCTACCTTCACCAAACATAACATCATCTTCCACTGTTTTGCAGATGATCTTCAGGTCTATCTTCCACGCATCCCCACATCTGTCACCTCCTTAATGGGCTGCTTAACGGATGTAAAGCAGTGGATGTCTATCAATTTTATGAAACTGAACAACCTCAAAACTGAGATTTTAGTCTTTGGCAGACAAGACCTTGTAGATGGGGCTGTGAGTCCCCTTGGTCCCTTATCTGCATTTGTGCAGCCCTACAAAAAACACCTTGGGGTCTTTATTGATGGTTCCTTTAAACTTAATAGACAGGTGAGTGCAGTGGTCCAGTCTGGCTTCTATCACTTAAGGCAACTGGCAAGGGTTAAAAAATATCTACCAGCAAATGTTTTGGAACAAGTTATCTATTTGTTTATCTCTTGTCGGCTGGACTACTGCGACTCCCTCCATTATGGCCTAGAACACTCCACGTTGTATCGTCTGCAGTTGGTCCAAAATGCAGCAGCTCGTTTGTTAACAGGTACAAGGAAGCGTGATCATATCACTCCGGTGCTTGTTTCCCTTCACTGGCTTCCCGTTCAGTATAGGATCCAATTTAAACTATTGCATTTTGTTTTTAAATCTCTCTCTGGCCTTTCTCCACCCTACATTGATTATTTACTCACCGTCTACACTCCAGCCAGGAATTAGAGGTCCTGTTCCCAGTTACTATTAGTGGTCCCAAAAGCTCGTCTCAAGTCCCGTGGGGATAGAGCTTTTTCAGTGGCTGGACCTAGGCTCTGGAACAGTCTGCCTCTAGAACTGAGGACCTCTCAAAGCATGGAGCATTTTAAGTCAAAAGTAAAAACTTATTTATTTGACTTGGCTTGTACCAATAGTTGTGTATTTATTCTTTTTTATCTGTTTTTTTGTAGTTTTTATTGTTTTTCTTGTTTTATTCTCAACTGGTCTTTTATTGTTTACTCTCACCTTTTACTTATGGTTTTATCATACACTTTGTTTTTGATGCCATAATTTTAATAATTGTTCTGTTCAGCACTTTGGGTTGTGTCAGCAACAGTAAAGGTGCTATATAAATAAAGTTGACCTTGACCTTGGACAGAGCCTTGGTTTGAACCAGCAACCGACCAGTAACCGAACTAACCATTTATCCCTGAGCCACGGTTGCCCTTTGGATGTACAGATGCAGCAAAAGTCTTGCCATAAAACCTGTGTAGTGTTTGGTTAAATTTGACACTGTTTTATTACAATTTGCTTCCAATGCTTTTGCTAAATTTAAACACTAAACCTCTTTTAAAGACAGCGTCTGACAAAGTCAACTCAGCAGGTTGGTATTAGATGCTTAAAGGGTAATTGGGGCCTAGCAGTCTGTCAATAGGAGGTCCTGACAAAGCAGTCCAATGTCATGCACTGTGGGTCAGACCCTGCAGTGATTTACCACTTTTTGCCTGAATGGTCACCCTTGGATGTATTATCTGTGGTTATTTTGTCTGATTGTAAGCCATTTGCCAGTTGAGTGTTGCGGTACTTGGAGGACAAGACACTTTTCCCCTCAAATTGCCGCCACATCACCAGTTTATGTTTGTGATGAGAAGGAGGCGTTTGTAGATGTGAAAATGATAACTGGGTTTGATGAGAAATGGTTGAATAATAAGCAGCAGGGAAAATTTATGTGGGTGGGCAACAACAAAAGTCATTCCACAGAGGAGGGGGATTTCCTGCCAAATTAAAGCATTGTACAACCCTGCTCATTGAATTTCTTCCTGCTTTCTGCTCCTGTGTGTCCATGTGAAAGTGAATTCTGATACACATAATTAGCTTGCTGCTTGCTTATTTTAATTTTGTCAAAAACGGCCCTGAAAGATTTTAAACAATCATTTGTGAATGATTCTTTTATGTATGTGGAATTTCTCTCCTGGGTAAATGCATTGTTATCCGAGTGTCTGGTTGTGCTCTCTGGGTGCTATTAAATCCTTTTCAAGCACCTGTTTTACTGGAGAAGAAAAACACATTTGTGAGCAGTGTAGCAGGAGAAGCAGGGCACGCTTGTGTTTGCATTGCTTGTGTGTTACCATAAATTTATTCTTTCTTTTTTAAAGTCTTTTTTGTGTGTGAGTGCATCAGTGTGTGCCTGTAAGCACTCTTGTGTGTCACAGTTCAGCAGCGGACAAATGGAGAGGAGTATTAAACGCCCTCTTCCTCCACTAATCAGGGATTAGACAGTGTTTAAGAGCAAAAGAGAAAACCATAAAACAAATGAGGGTATAAAATACACTACTGAAAATCCCTACGAGGGGCAAAGAGGAAAGCCTTTCTGTTAGTCATGATTCTGTATTTTACATCATCTTTTGGGATGATTAGCTGAAGTTTCTTAGTCACACAATTTTTTTCTATTTTTTTAAATCAACTTTAAATGTAATGTAAACCCTTAAGGACCCGTGGTGACACTGGTGTCACAGCCCTTTTCAAACATCTGTAAATTTGATTCTTGAGTCATAAATTCAAGTTTGACAACCCCAAGTGACATCCTATCCATACATACATAAATTAGAAATAAGTTTACTTCTTTATTGTATTTTATTTTTTTACATTTTGATTTATTTATTCCAATCTGTTGACTATTTCAAAAGGGCTTGGGTTCTTAAGGGTTAATAAAAACATTTAACATGATGAAACAGGGCAAGGGAAGAACATGGGTAAATACTGGCACAGGTAATGATACAGCAATTCAATTAGACACAGCAGAATGTTCTATTTTATGTTGTCAGGAGCTTTAAAGCAAGATGTGAAGTAAGAAAATACATGAATAAAAAAGAAAATTTAGAATAGAGATGCACCTGTACAAATTACTGGAACAACACAAGTCAGCTCAAATCAACCCAAGGTTAAGTTTATTGAAAAAAGTTAGATAACTTTTTTTTTCTTTCATTTTTTAAAACTTACATTGGTTTTGATTGCACCTTCCCCCTACAAAACAAAATTGTTATTTGAAAAATGCACTTTGTATTCCCTCAGGTTAGCCCATGTATTTTAGACCCAATTTTAAATGGTTATATGTTACGAAACCGCCAATATTTTTCAACGACTGGACATCATTTTATTCATTTTCAACAATATTTCAATATTTATATATTTCCAAAGATTAATGGTAAATAGTACACATTGTCACTTTAAGGCAAAATTCCCTCAACATTTGCATTATATTTGTTTTGACCGCCCTCTAAGACCATCTTCATAATATCCCTCACTTAAAATGATTTAATTCATGAATCCATTTCAGTGCAAACTTTGTAGCTAAAACTTTTCCTGTAACATATTTCACTTAAAGGAACATCGCACAACCAGGAAAGGACAATACCACGTGTCACACATGTATATGGACATTTGATGGGAGGTGAGTAGAAGGGCATGCGTTGGAAGAAAAGAAAGTCTGACAGGGATACATATAGGAAGAGAAAGAAAAGATACATGCAGAATATCAAGAAGTGAAAGGGAAAGAGTAGAAGAAGAGAAGGAAGACAGCTTTCCTCGGGATGTAGGAATGATTAATGTGAAGCTGTCATAAAGGTGGAGAGGGGAAACCACAGCGATGGGGGAAGAGTCACGGCCAGGTGCAAAGAAAAGGATCTGACAGAGGGTGTGTGTGGGGGGGAGATGATGGCATAACAGCATAAAAAGGTTTCAGGATGGACCGCAGACAGTGAGAAGGAGCGATTGTGGACGCTTGAAAGAGATTTTTAGGAAATACAGCTTAGAAAAAGTGTGGAAATGGACAGTGTGAGTGGGCTGGGATAAAGATGTAGAATCCTGGAAAAGAGATGGAAAGAAAGAAAAGGAAGTGTGGAGAACAGAGACATCAAAACCAAAAGAAAGTTATTTTACAAAGAAAACATTAGTTTTATGGTCTCTTGTCTCTATTGTGCATAAGTGTTAAATAAAAAGTGATAGAAATTAAAATATATTACATTGTTACAACACTCGTTTGACTGTTCAGTAGGTTACAGTTAGCATGTAATAGAGCGTGACTGGTTGCTATAAATCCTGCCTCGGTGTGAGCCAGGAAAAACAATGGTGTGTGTCATTGCACTTATTGTTCTGCTTCACCTTCGACCTCACTCTGCTTTATTACCCCATTTTATCTAACGGCCTTTTCTAGTGTGTGTGTGTGCGTGTGTGTGTGTGTGTTGTGATAAATAGTAAGACAGCAATAATTTTACAACAGGAAGTTCAATGGGAAGCTCAGTATAAAGCATCCCCATTGTTTAGTCTACATTAGGCTGTTGATGGATTTTCCACATGAGCTGATGAATCCATCAGTCTGTAATCTTAAAGGAGTCATCACCTAAAATACCGTGGATATCTACGTCCTATTATAGTCTTTTAGACCATTAAAATAAATTGTATTGGAAAAATAAATTAAATATGTGCTTTTCTGATCCTTTTTTGTAAAGGGAATATTTTCTCGCAAGATCACACGCGATATTTCGGCTGTCTCGGACACGCGGGACTGAGGAGCGCGTTGATTGGTGGAAGGAAGCAGCTTCAGCGTTTCACTCCAAACCAACAAAAGTTATAACTGAACCCGACCTGGCAGTGACCTACGGCAGTGTTCCCCAACCCTGGTCCTCAGGGCCCACTGTCCTGCATGTTTTCCATGGCTCTGCTTCAACACACCTGATCTGCATTGCCTCCTCAGGAGGACTTCAAGTGCTGCAGATGCATGTTAATCACTCATTCATTTGAGTCAGGTTTGTGGCAGCAGGGAAACACTGGTGTTTGAAAGTGCAACATGGAAAACATGCACGACAGTGGGCCCTGAGGACCAGGGTTGGGGAACACTGACCTACGGGATCCAACCGTGTATGTACGAGCCCTCGCCTCACCTCGTGCGTAATGGCGCCCTCGCATGTTGTTGAGTTGGGACAAAGCAAGCTAACAGCCAGGCATCGGCTCTTATGCTGTTGTGAAGATGGAATACACAAACCGATCAGAGTTTTGTTTCCCATAACACGGATTATAACATGAGTCGTCAACGGTAAGACATAATTTATGCGTTTCACGTTATGAAATGAGCTTTGTTGTGCTGGTTTGTTCACTGCTGGTTCATATTTGTTTATATTCGACCTTTGTGTCGGCATATAGGCAAATCTCGTTTTGGAGTGCGCGTGCTCGTTGGGTGCATGTGAGCTGGTTAAAGAAGGCAAGATTAAACAAACGCATCAATGTTAAATATCGGCTTCTCAGCCAGTGAAAAATCATTAGGAAGATTTCAGGTGATAACTCCTTTAAGTACGATGAAACAGCTAACATGCATTATTGCCATGACATTTGTTTATTATTATAGTACATATTCTGAGATGCATTAATCTGTCATATATATATCTAATATGTATGTAACATTTTTGGGTATGGATGTGATTCATAGGGACTAACCTGGATGTCTAATTTTGTTCTAATTCTTGGATTAAATGAATCAAACTCTCTGATATGGGGAGGTTTGGGCGCCAGATGAAATCCCTACTGTCATGTGGTGGAGGCTGTTGTAGGACCCAAAATGCAAGGTAAATCCAGGAGGCAGCCAGGTAGGTTCACAAATCAAAATGTTTTTATTTAAAGTTGTGGTCGGAGCAGGAGGACATGAGGAGCAAACAAAAGAACCAACAATGAGTGGAGGACTGAACTGGGTTTAAATAGGCTGAGGCAGTGATGAGAAAACAGGGAACAGGTGTGATGATTACTGATTGGTTGCAGGTGTAAACGATTAACAGGACACTGGAGAAGAAACACAAGGCTGCAGGGAGGAACTATGGACTAACTGAACATAACTAAAAATTAACAGAAAATTAAACTGAACAAATAAACATAAAACAGGAGGGAAACAGTTAAATGGGCTGAACTAATAAACAGAAGACAAGAAGCCAATAACACTGGAGAAAGCCAAACAGGTAAATGAGGCTGAAAGTTCTTAACAAAACCAACTGGAGACAAAAAGGATAAGGCTAAACTTAACACTGGGAACAGTAAAGGGGCACAAGGACAGCAGCTAAACTGATGATTGAGTGTAAGAGGGCAATGGAAGATAATTATATGGGGGAAACAACAGCTAAGAAACACAGGGGTCAAAGGTCATGGACACAAAATGAGGCTAAACAAACAGGGACATGAAAATACTAAGATACACAAAGAGGAGAAGGGAAAACTAAAGAGAAATTAAACACTAATAGGCTGGTGAATGGAATTAGCAGGATTATGGGAAATAAAGTAAAACACCTGAATGATAATTGAGGGGACCGGAGACAAGGGAGATGGGATATGGAAGGGACTGGGGAGACGAGGACACAGGACATGACACCTAGACGTCTTCCTGCTACAGGAGGCAACTGTTGCCAAAAAGTACATATGTGTAGTAAAGAAAACCCAAATAGTCAAAATACTTTCAATACATAAACAGCACTTCTTTTCTGCACCTGTCAGGGAGTTCCTGTATACAGTATCTATATATTAAATGTAAAACATGTTTTTCATGTTTATGAATAAATAGAGACTCAAATGCCAGAAACAGCAGGAAGTTTTAAATTATTTATTAATCATTCCTTGTTGCAGGAGGGAGGTGGGACTTGAAGACATGTTGATTATAACAAATGAGTGTCATGTCCGACAGGTTTCATGTTTCTAAAAGGTGGTTCACAGTGAGCCCTGGGGTGGTGATGGCAGTGGACAAATAGGCTGACAGGTGAGGTAGGTGAATTGGAATGTTGTTGGTAGTGTGTGGACAGGTAAGTGTTGCCGATGAGCTCTCTCTTACTTTCTTCAGGGAAGCAGATAGTTCCTCCAGACTGAATGGGGACAACAGAGCGGTGGCCAAGTAAGTCAATCCAGCAGCTCCTCTTAAAGGTAAGTTCACAGGTAAGTGCTCTTGTACTGGCAAATGCTTGGAGGGAAAATTAGAAAAGAAGAAGAAACAATTTCTTTGGATAGCGCCTCTCAAGAAAAAAATCAGGAGGTGCTTCACAAGAACACTAAAAATAAAATGAAATCAATAAAACAATGATTAAAAAGGATCATAGTAAAAATGTGAGAGGGAGAAAAAAATAAAATTTAAGATTGAAAAATGTGAGTAGAAATAAAAAAAATCTGTTTCAGGTTTGAGAATCTGAGGAAAGCAAAATAAGTCACTGGGAAGTTTAACAACAACAACAACATTAGCCAACCAAGCACCTGAGCTGAAGACGAACAGATCCATAATGAGGTGAAGGTGTGTCCGCTGACAGGGAGGAGAGGAGAAGACACAACAAAACAGAAAAATCCCAGGGTCATAACATTTTTGGCCTTTGCTGATGTGACTAAAATAAGTCTCTGATCACTGTGGCAGTTAGTGGCAGCATAAATTTAAATTGTTAATGTTTCTTGTGAATAAGGAATAACTGATGAGTCAGGATCCTGCAAGTGGTTCTCAGCTAGTTGTAGAGTAATGAAGTAGTTGTAAGCTAAGCTGTAGAGTAAAGCCAAAAAGCAGAGACACAAACTCTAACAGAAGATTGGTTAACTAAATTACAAGTTACACAAAATCAACCAAGATCAGCTTTGGGTTTGGTCAGTGTTCTAGATTATGTCAGACACTATTGGTATCGGTCCTGTTTCTTCATCTCTAACACAATAGGTGGTAATTGGAAAGATTAGGATGATCTGACGTGTTCATTATAAATGTGTTTGAGTAATATTCATAGATAGGGTTTTTTAATAGCAAATATTAAGCTAAAGACAGTTAACATAATGACTGTAAATGTAATTACCCATGCTGCCAAGATGGTAAAATATAATTTTTACTATAACAAAATGAATTATATTGTCGGCTAATATCATCTTTTTTACAGTTGATAAAGTTTTAAGCTGTATTATAATTAAAAACAGAACTGATAAGTGGATCAGTGTGAATGACTTTGATTTGTTTGGTGTTAATTCTGAACTCAGATGTGTTAATGTACTCACTGATCCCTGAAGCAAAAGGTCAGCTCAGACACTATGATTAAATAGTTCATCAAAGATCCCAAAAAGACCTACTTTTTTATTTCATAAGATTAGTAACATAAAAAAAAACATTTCATGCCAGTTTACTGTAATCTAACACTTGGGAAACAGTTATAGATCATAATGAGGATGTCTTATACTACTGTTGTTACTTAACATTCCTTCTAGAAATCAGCACCTCTGTATTTGTGTGTGTGTGTGTGTGTGTGTGTGTGTGTGCCCTTTTGATGCTGCAGTTTGGCAACAGAAAAACAGGTTGTGTTTTGACTAGTTGTGTGCTTCCGTCCTAAAAAAAAACTACATTGGTCCCAGTGGAATGATTTTAGTAGGTTGGAAGCTTTTCTGTGGAGAAACCTGAGCTTAAGGAAGTTAATAGAAACACATGGGTCATTCACACACTAGAAGCTTATAAAGATGTTGATGCTCTCAACTTCACAGCAGAGTGAGTCCTTCATCTTTATAATGCCTCGCCATGTATTGTAGTTTACTGCAGCAAAAACTAGAGGCTTTGTTGGTCACAAAATACCTTTTATTAAACAATTAAAACACATTTAAAAATGTTATTGATACCAAATGTATAAGCCAAAGTTCTTTTTGCAATAAAAGGAAGCCCAAGAATGACTGTAAAATAGAGAAATAGATAAAACTGAGGTTATATGAAACAGAATATCTGCTTGGTGTTGTGTTTCTTTTGCTCAAAAGGCATCATATATTCCTGCTTCTGTTTGTCATTACCCCTTAGATGAAGAAATCAATACAGACGGAGGTTTATGACATTTCTGGGTTATTGTCAAACATATTAGACAAACATAAAGAGGTGCATCCAGTGGCACACCTTCAAGAAATAGTAGTTTTAGCTTAACTGTGACCAGAAAATTGTGATTCCTACGTCCCAATCCACTTGAAATCAATGTTTATTGCATCAGAGCTTATTTAGTTTCTGTTTCCTCTCACCATTCTGCTCTTTTAACACTTCATTTTAAATGGCTAAAACAGCTTTTTCTCTGGAAAACTGATTTTTTGCAAAGACTATTGCCATTTTCTTTCATCTTTAATACTGCATTTACTGTATTTATATATGCAGTTTACCAAAGAACACCTCCTGTTTTGGGTTTGAAGACTCACTGGTTTCTGAGCTCTAAAAAAGAAGTCTGTGGATCTAATTGATCACTCCACCGCGACCAGCCAATTAAATCTAGCAGCTAAGTAGTTGCAAAACGTGAGATATGGTGATGGATCTTACGACAAGCACTCAACTTTGAACCATTTGAACCGCCTCATTTCTGGGGACCTCAGTCTCACAGAATTTAAAGTGTGAGCTGAACTTCCCTTCACCTAAAACACAGGAGAACATCGTGCTTCCTGCAGCAGCTGAAGAACTTCAACCTGCCACAAACAATGTTGGCTCACTGCTACCTTGCCATCATTGTGTCCATCCTCACCTCCTCCATCACCGTCTGGTGTGCTGCTGCCACTGCTGCACCAAAGGCAGACTGCAGCATATCATTCGCTCGGCAGAGAAGGTAATTGGCTCCAATCTGCCATCACTCCTAAATCTGTGCACTTCCAGGACAGTGAAGTGTGCAGACGAAATTTCAGCTGACCCTTCTCGCTCTGAATATAAACTGCTTTAGACTCCCTCTGACAGGAGAGGAGAGAGCGCTATGGGCCACCAGAACCCACGCAATGAAAACGGCTTCTCCTCACCAGAGGTTGGCCTCATTAAGAAGGTCAGAGTAAACTCCTGACACGATCACGCTCCAGTACATTAACGTGGTACATTAACACTCCCCCTTTTACTGTCACTTTGTTCCGAGTCATAATACATGCACATGCTGGTCATACAAACTAAACTGCATTTTAACCTTTATGAAGATAATTCCAGTCATTTTCCTTTTTGTATTTTGTCCATCTCTTTATTCTTATCCTTGTTTTGCCCACTTAGTCCCACAGTGTTGTACCGGCATGAGATAAGTTTCTTATCATGCTTATAAAATATTATACATTTGTCACACAGATAAGCAGGTATGGTAAATAAAAATGTTGTGAATTAAAGCACATACTGAGCTGGTGCAGGACCACATAGAAAAAGCTTTTCTAACTGCATGCATGATTGCAGGGATACATGCAGGTCATGCAAAGTTGTCTGCATGCTGGGATACACCCCATATGATACATACATGAGTATAAAGTGATACGTTTTTTGCAAGTCTTTTATACCCTGGACATAAGGCACCAGTATCCTGCACACTTTCCATGATTCAGCTCACCTGATTTATATACGACTGATTATTATGTTTCAGCTGAACGCGAGAACATTGTGAGAAGGTAATGCAACCCTATGTATCAGGTGTGTTCAAGCAGATAAATGGCTGAAATATGCAGTACAGTAAGATCCTATGACCACGATTGGGAAAAATGGGCTTGTTGGTACAAAACACTCTGTGAGTTAAAAGTAGCGAGGCCAGAAAATTGTAAGAAGCATCTTTGTATGCTAGTTGTGTTCTTGTTGCGACCTCATAGCCCCACGTAGTGCCAAACAAATGTTCCCAAACTGGATTATTATCTACTTTCTTTGGTTTAGCTGAGTCATGACATCAGCTTTCAATCTTTCATGTTTTACACTGATGACTCTTGAAGTTGTGTGATACAGTGTTACAGTTGACCCTCTCTGATTTAGCATGCACGGCCGGAGGAACAATACCTTTCGATTAGATCCAGTTTCAGTGGAGAGGGAATGACATTGATTGGACGAGGGAATGGGGATTGACATTGATTGGTCCGGTCGTGTTTGTGAGGCTAGGAAGTGTTTTGCATAATGCAGGCATTCACAGTCTGCTGAGATTCAGAAAACCAGGCTAGAATATAAAAATCTGGACCTAACAGTACAACAGGGCATCGCTGGAATGCTTGATTTATCCTACACGTATGCTCATTTTGTATTTGCTAAGATTTTAAACAGTCACACAAATTATGAAAATAAACACAAGTGTCCAACCATGCACTCAGCTGGGCTAGTGACTGTATTTGATGAAGGAAACCAATGAACTAGTTACAAGTAACACAGGAGAAGGACCTCCTATTTTGCAGAGGTCATGAACTTCTACTGTACAAATATGATTCAGACCAAAAACCTGAAAGAGTTGGAGAGAGAGGAAGAAAAAGAAAAAAGTGGAAAGGAAGAAAAAACTGAGGAAGAGAAAATCAAGAGGAAACAAAATAAAAGGAAGTATGAGAGGATGACAGGGGAGAAAAGAGAGCAGACACAGGGGAGAACAGGGGGAGCGCTGTGTCTCCTGGTCGTCTTTGTTTATGGTGACAGGGACAGGTGGAGGCTGACAGCAGGACCTTTACAGAGAGCCAGTTAAAAAAAGACAGGATGGAAGGATGGAAATGAGATAAAAGAGAGGTACAAAAGTAGGAGGGACCCTCCCAGACTAAATGCCAGTCCCCAAATGGCTGCCAAGCCTTCTGTTTTCCTCCCACTCAGCGTTGTAGCACCATGTGGTTGATCAGCAGCATAGATTTTACAGCTACAAAAACTTCATTACCCCTCTGTCGGTTTATTTTTAGGCTTCATTTGTGATTATAGTGCTACAACTACAGTGATGCATTCATTCAGTGATGTGAGTCATTTTAGTAAGTGGTATAATTTTAATTACTTTTATTTGCATGTTTGTGTTTGTACACAACGATGACCTAAAGCATAATCAAATAAAGAGAAATCTATGAAAATGAAGGAATAACTAATTTTTTAAACTAAAAAATCATCCCAATGCAACAAATTTTGTTGTTAAAGTTATGTTAATTAAATTTTTAAAACTGGAAACCTGCCATTCCCAGTTGAACCTGAAGTTAACTCACTATGGTCATCTTCATGCACAAGGTCTTCAGAGAAGAAGAAGAAGAAGAAGAAGAAGAAGAAGAAGAAGAGATTTTATAGCGCCTCTCAAGATAAAAATCACAAGGTGCTTCACGAGAAAAAAAAATGCTAAAAAAAGAAAGCATATATATCACAATAAAAAAATTGGAAAAACAAAAACAAATGAGAAACGGTAATTACTGGATCCAGAGAAAGACAGGATTGGTAGAAACAGTAGAATGAAGAGAAGGTAGTAATGGAGAATCAGCAGAAGGTCACACCAAAGCCAGCCTGAACAGGTGACTTTAGGAGACCACTGATCTCAGGCTCAGGGGGAGAGCGTTCCAGAGTCTGGGGGCCACAGCAGCAAATGATCTGTCACCTTTGGTCTTTAGCCTGGTGCGCTGCACAACCAGTAGTCTCTGATCACTGGACCTCAGGGACCTGCTGGGGGTGTAGGGACTGAGAAGATCACCACTGTATGATGGTGCTTGTCCATGTAAGCCCCTAAAAACCAGAACCAGGATCTTGAAATGAACCCTGAAGTTAACCAGCAGCCAGTGAAGCTGGAAGAGGAGCGGGGTGACATGGGTGTGTTTGGAGGACTTGTCAGCAGCCTAGCACAGGCATTCTGAACCACCTGATTCAGGGAGGTTTAGCTCAGACACGTGAAAAATGAGTTGCAATAGTCTAAGTGTGAGGAGATGAAGGTGTGGATAACAATCTCAAGTTCAGAGCAGGACAGACTGAGACTCAGCTCAGCAATGTTCCTGAGATGGAAGAAGGAAGAGCAAACAAGAGAACTGACATGACAATCCTGGGTGAGAGCTGGGTCAAAGGTCACACCAAGATTCCTGACAGGGTTTGGTGTGAGAAGCAAGCTGACCAAGAGAGTCTCTGACTTTGGTAACCAGCTTGTCTGGGGCACAGATGACTTGTCGTCATTCAGCTGTAGAAAGTTCCCAGCCATCCAGGTTTTAATAGAGTCTAAGCAGGTGTGCAACAGCTGCAGCTTAAACATCTCATGGGACTTGAAGGAGATGTACAGTTGGATGTCATCTGCATAAAGATGGTAGGAGATTCCTTTAAAAGAGCTCAGGATGTACTGAAGAGGAAGCAGATAGAGGAGGAAAAGTACAGTAGAGAGCCCAGCACAGAACCTTGTGGGACACCATGGATGAGGGAGGTGGTGGAGGACCGAAACTTGGACAGTGGGTTCTGCATTACCCATGATAGAATGTGAGAGATCAAAGATGTTTGGAGTATGTACAAATTGTCCAAAGCAAGGTTGTGGTGGCTTCATGCCTTTGTAGCAGGGTATTTGGGTCCTACGTAGAGGGTGTGACCATGGATCCTTAACATTTGGCTAGGTCAGGCATAGGCAACCCTGGTCCTCAAGTGCCACTATCCAACATGTTTTAGTTGCTTTCCTGCTCCAACACATCACATTCAATGGTTGCATTTCCTGTTCAGCAGCTCATCAATCTCCACAGAAGCATGTTAATTACCTGCAGATTAAAATCAGGTGTTCTGGAGCAGGAAAACAACAAAAACATGATGGATAGTGGCCCTCCATGACCAGAGTTGCCTACCCCTCTTCCAGCCCATGGCCACATTCACTGTAGTCACAGCAGGATAGGACCTGGGGTGTGGTGTGATTCTGGTGAATACTGAGTGCATAGTGACATGTTGATGGTATAGCAGTGGAAGGACATGCAGATGTGTGAAAACATCCTAACCAAACATGATTTTTATGCCACTTAAAGCGTATAAATCGAATTAGCAGATGACGATCCCAGGCCTTCAATTATGAATATATAAGTATTATTAGTAAATATTGTTTTTCCCAATAGACAGTTTCTATGTTTTTATATTTAAATGGGACATAGTATGCATTTTTAAAGTCGTCCGTCCGTCCGTCCGTCCGTCCGTCCGTCCGTCCGTCCGTCCATCCATCCATCCATCCATCCATTCATCCATCCATCCATGGTCTATACAAGTCCTGATATTGTCAAGGTGGTTTATTAGAGCAAGAAGGGTCCTAAATAGGGAAAACACACACACACACACACACACACACACACACACACACACACACACACACACACACACACACACACACACACACACACAAATCAAAGCACATCTATTCTTTATTTTGTGAAAAGAGACTGAGCCCAATTATAGTTCAGTACATGTAATCCAGCAGGTTTGCTTTATGTTATCAAAATAACAAGGCTGAACACAATATCTGACAAGTGAGTCAATAAATCATCTCAAACCATTTCATCCATCCAACACAAAAGTTAGTTGGAGTTTCTCCCCAATTCCATTCTTATTGTGTTGTCTTATATTTGTTTTTCTTTGCTTATTATTCCTACAACAATAAATGAATAAATCCACTATTGAAAGTGAAGAGTCTAAACTCTAAAAACTTTTCTGTTTCAAAGTTGTTGTGATTAGAATAAGTTTCTGTCTAAGTTCGAGTATTTTTGAGATGTAGTGAAATAAATTTACAATTTGTCATCTTGTAACTTTACCATATGCAATGCCCCTAAATGTGAGTTTATTATGCAAACAATACAAAACACTTTATGATCAGTAGTTAAAAATGACTCTAATGTTCAAGAGTATTTGGATTTCTGCAGGAAGTGGCCACAGCTACCATCTGCCAGAAAAAAGGGTCACAGCAAATTTCTGTTTAGGTAAGCAGTCCAGGTGACACATAGTGTGAGAAGAACACATGAATGCTTTATTGCGTGTAATGTATCTTTGTCCGAACGTCTGTTTACATTAATATCTGCCATGTACTGACACAGAAACAGTTTGAGCCATATGTTGGATTAAAAAACAGTGACCATGCCCAAAGTCTTTTGTTCCACTACATTTTCTGACTCTGTGTGGTTAAGCATGATAAATTACACCTTTACTACACATCAGAATTTATTAAAAAAGTGGCAGAATATAGAACTTTTGTAATTCAAACATGCACACAAATGTTTCCCTCTGAGAAAGGTGTTCTGGTGATTGTGTTTGTAAGCTGAAATTGAATGTAGCTGAGAAGACCAGACAGAGGTGGTTACATTACTCATAAGTGATGGTCCAGATGGGTCCAGGTTTCAGAATATCTGATATCCATAAGTTGTTAACTGTGTTCATTTTCTCACATATTTAAAGGCCAGGAACAACATCTTCTCACTGTAGAGTTTAAGTAATCAGCTACGAGCTACTGGTAAAAAACAACATGGTTAGGAAGCCATGTTTCTGACAGAATGCACCTTGATCTGATTATTGGAACACTACTGGTTAACACATACTGTATATTTTAACTTCGCCGTTGTGTTGTCTAATACGTTCAGATTTACAGTTGCACAAAAGAACAGCTCATGAAATGTGTCCATAGGTCATCGGGGTCAATATTATTCAACTTTATGTGTTCAAAATGTAAATGATTACCACCTGAATAAACCAAATCAACAGATTTCAGGTTGATTACTAAATTGCATATTTGTGCAGTTGGGTGCAGAGAAAACCTCTCTTCAATGACTAACCTTAGCTTCATATGGCTGATACTATTTCTGAACTTATGTTTGCATTTACTGTCATCTCTGGTTAACACATCATTTAAGCTGCCCAGCACTGCCCTACAAGCCATTTACTGTCAGCTCTAAGTAAATCTTTACCAAGCTATGATGTGTGAAATTCCTATATCTCTGTTTCCTAAGTATACCACAGCTGAACTGAAGTCCCTGCAGCTGTTAGTGGTGCAAAAAAGTATTTAGTCATCTTCAAATTGTGCAAGTTCTCCAATTTGAGAGGCCTGTAATTTTCATCATACCTCAACTATGAGAGATAAAATGAGAAAAAAATCCAGAAAGTCACATTGTCTGATTTTTAAATAATTTATTTGCAAATTATGGTGGAAAATAAGTTTTTGGTCAATAACGGAAATCCATCTCAATACTTTGTTATATACCCTTTGTTAGAAATGACAGAGGTCAAACATTTTCTGTAAGTTTTAAGGTTTTTACACTGTTGCTGGTATTTTGGCCCTTTCCTCCATGCAGATCTCCTCTAGAGCAGTGATGTTTTGGGGATGTTGCTGGACAACACGGACTTTCAACTCCCTCCAACGATTTTCTATAGGGTTGAAATCTGGAGACTGGCTAGGCCACTCCAGGATCTTGAAATGCTTCTTACGAAACCACTCCTTTGGTACCTGGGTGGTGTGTTTGGGATCATTGTCCTGCTGAAAGACCCAGAAACGTTTAATCATCAATGCCCTTGCTGATGAAAGGAGATTTTCACTCAAAATCTGACGATACATGGCCCCATTCCTTATTTTCTTTACACAAATCAGTGGTCCTGGTCCCTTTGCAGAAAAACAGCCCCAAAGCATGATGTTTCTGCCACCATGCTTTACAGTAGGTATGGTGTTCTTTGGATGCAACTCAGCATTCTTTCTCCTCCAAACACAAGTAGAGATTTTAACCCTAACCCCAAAAAGTATTATTTTGGTTTCATCTGACCATGTGACATTCCCCCAATCTTCTTCTGGATCATCCAAATGCTCTCTAGCAAACTTCAGACAGGTCTGCACATGTACTGGCTTAAGCAGGGGGACACGTCTGGCTCAGCAGGATTTGAGTCCCTGACAGCATAAATGTTAGCCTTTGTAACTTTGGTCCCAGTTCTCTGCAGGTCATTCACCAGGTCCCCCCGTGTAGTTCTGGGATTTTTGCTCACTGTTCTTGTGATCATTTTGACCCTATGGGGTGAGCTCTTGTGTGGAGCCCCTGATTGAGGGAGATTATAAGTGGTCTTGTCTTCCACTTCCTAATAATTGCTCCCACAGTTGATTTTTCACACCTGTTGCAGCATGTTAGCGCATGAAGAAGAGAGGTCTCCCAACCTCATGCAGAAGCTTCTCCCTGAGAGCTAGGGCCTGACCCACTTCAGGGCATGTCCAGTGATCCCTACTTACTGCCACTGCTTAGTGGGTTCACTTAGTGGGTGGATGTGTGTTGTATATGCATAAAACTTTCTAAGTTTTAAAACTGATTTGAGGATTTTAAACTAGTATCGAATTGTGGTTCAATAGCTGACCTCTTCTTTTACCTGCTTCAGGCAACATAAAGCAAGAAGTGCAAAGACGTGGATATGAGTGGATACAAATGATAGAAAGAAAATTAACAATAAAATAACAGAACAGTGACACAAGGAGGCATTCTGGAAAATGACCTGCTCCAGGTGCATTTAGAAGTCTGTGTGTGTGTGTGTGTGTGCGCGCGCCATTCCTTAGATGTTGAGTATAAATACAGCTGCATTGGCTAGAGTGTGATGTGTGGTTTAGTCAACATCTGTTTATGCATCATATGAATGTCATGGCTAGCACTGGGACATGAGAACTGTTGCAGACATATTCAGTTGGGAAATTCCCATGTAAATCTAAAAGTCATGAAATACATGAAGGACTTTGATGGTGAAGCCACGGCTGTATAATAACCACACACAGGCACGCACGCACGCACGCACGCACGCACGCACGCACGCACACACACACACACACACACGTAGCTGCAGCCTGTACTGCTACGGTCTTACAATTGTATATACGTTCAAACTAAAGCTTATGTAACTTGATTGTTCTGTCTCATTAAAATGCAATAATAAGATGTGAACCTTTGATTTATGTCACTGACTAAAACAACGGGCAGTTGCTTTATTTTAGTGTTACAATCCCAGCTGTCTAGGCTAGGGGTATGCTGAAGGGTGCAACATAAAGAGACGACCAAGAGATGTTAATAACAGGAAAAGGGATTTATTCAGTCTCAAGGGATAGGTAGCGACAATCTGGACAAAAAAAAGGTCCCAGGAGGAACTATAAACAGGAAACATTACACTATCTAAACTATTCAAATGCCACTGTGTGATATGAAACAAGACCCCAATCAACTAAATTCATAATTGCAAATAAAACACCTGCATAGCGTTCCTGAGCCTTTAAATGGTCTCTCGGTCTAAGTTGAATTACTGAAATAAATGGAATTTACCATTGTCATTTTTTTCAGTTTCACTTGCATGTACTGTATAATTAGGTGTTTTATTAGCATATCTATTACTCATAACTAGTAATAGATGACACTAGAACAGGCACACATCTGATTGAGGACTTAAATTTACTAACTTGGGTCAGACCCAAACACAGAAGTGCTGAAGCTGGGTGATAAAGATGCACAGTTAGTTCTAGAAACACCTGATACTGATACAGTCAGTGCTGAAGTGGGACTAAAGAAATGATCAGGAACATTAACTGGTTCCAGTTGGATGACTGGAAGATGAGCTAGGAAGATAGAAGATCGTGACAAGGAATTAATGAACTGATGTCTGACCTGTGAACAGGTGAGCAGACCTTCCTTACATGGGAAGTCATGCGGTCACACCAAGAACAGTATGGTTGCAAACCCACAGACCACAGAGGAAATTCTCACCTGCAGCAAATCTGCAGGTCTCTGGGTCTGCAGCCGTTTACTATTGATCACGTCTTCCTTATTGCTGTGATGCGCTTGGATGTTCACATCCGCCATTTTAGCTCCTGATCAGATGATGACAGCTTCAACACACTTCACTGCTGAATAATAGTAATGCACACATTTTCTTATCAGTAATGGAATCGGTGTTATGATGAAAGAAGAAAGTAATTAATTAGATTACACATTACTAAAAAAAAACTTTCGTTAGTAACACCGTTGTTTTAAACGCTGTTATTCCCATCACTGTTCTTAACTAAGAGCACAAGTTAACTGAAAATAATCCATACTTGAGAAAACCAGGAGGCTCAGAAAAGTTAACTAAGAGGGGAGAGTTTACGCTAAAAATAAAGGAGGAACTCCAACTAACCAGATTTCTCTAAGTTAACTAAAGATTTGCCGCTAAAGGGAAAACTATTAAATCAAAGGTTAAAGCTCTGAGGAGATAATACTTAACAAACCTTAGACTTACCACATTTAAACAAACTAAGATCAAGTCTAAGGCTGTAAACTAAAGCACCAAAAAACTTGGTTGTTTGCCTATATTAATCCAAAGCAAAGTGAACTAAAGTCTCATAATTTAGATTAGAGTCCCATCAGTCATCACACACACTGATGTGACCCCCAGTGAGCTGCAGACGCAGCCGCGCTCTGGAACTATTTGGTGGTTTAACCCCCTATCCAATTTCCTTAATGCAGAGTATCAAGCGGGGAGGCACTGGGTCCCATTTTTAAAGTATTTGGTATGACCCAACCCAGATTTGAACCCTGATCTCCCAGTCTCAGAGAGGACACTCACACCACTAGGCCACTGAGCTGGTTTGCTTATTAAATTTCTGAGTTCCCAAGAACATTCAAAATATCTGAAACAAAGAATGTGGGACAGCAGCACATACCTGGGTCCTCACAATATAACTGAGCACTGGTAATCATTTTAAAAGGTGCCACTCAGTACTTGTCATCAAGGAAATCTAGCACAGCTGTGCAGGGCTCATCTAGTATGGCGCTGTCCAAGGTGCAGATTTCCTAGACCTGTGCTTAGCTCATGCAGCATGGTGCTGTCCACGGTGCTGGTTCCCTAGAACTGTACTGGGCTCATGCCGCATGGCGCTGTCCAAGGTGCTGGTTCCCTAGAACTGTACTGGGCTCATGCAGTATGGCGCTGTCCAAGGTGCTGGTTCCCTAGAGCTGTACTGGCCTCATGCAGCATGGTGCTGTCCAAGGTGCTGGTTCCCTAGACCTGTGCTTGAAGTTCTCATTGGTCCAGTTGTCTAAAATAACAAAAACCGTAAGTAACAGTTCAAAAAACAATCCTACTATACCTGGTCATCTATACTCTAAATTAAACATTTGTGTTACATGGGGGAATTATGTTAATTGTATTTTATTTTACTTTTGTCTATTTTACCTTTTATTTTAAGACTCATTTTTGGACTGTGACAATGCCTATTGCCAGAATTCTTTAAATGGTAATACCACAGTGACATACTCTGGCTTTGGCTGAAAAGAAATGTAATCATATCAGTAAAGAGCAGCAAAGACGGTTATTTGACAGCAGAAAAAGAGACTGAAAAGAGACAAGAGCCAGCCTCATTTCTGCTACAGGGAAAAGCTAATTTGGCTCTTTCAAACAGCATGAAAAGAACAGAGCAGGAGAAGAGAGTCAGATCTGTTCAGTTCTATCTTACAGCAGACACTGGACATGTGCAACAGGGATTAACAGGGATAATGAAAGGTTTTAGTGGTGGAAATTTAAGAGAAGCAGTGAGACTGAGAGCATCACAGAGAAGAACAAACGGACAAACACACATTACAAAGTCGAACTTTCTAGTAATATTTCCCCTTTTCTTCTCACTATAAAGCTTCCAGGGGAAAATTGAAGAGAAGCGATCATTCCCCAGTTTGCTACAGACTCAACTTTATGAATCCCTTGTGGTTCTGGAAGCTTTAATATTATGGCAAAGATACTAAATTTCCAATGGCTAACTCAATCATTACCCACCTCCACCGACAAATGGAAATTGAAAAGTGATTAATGAAAAAATGAATTACAAGGAAATGATGGAAAGAAGGTTGAATGGGTTCATACTGTAAGTTGACATCATTGCTGTTGATAGACATTGGGACAAGAGCTAACTATCTCAGTAAAACATCTCCTATTCATGGTTTTATCATCAGGTTTTACTGTCCAGGAAAATTATGACCCTGAGAATTAAAAATACACTTTAAACTGTATTTGGCAAATGCAAAATTATTCATCCTCTATAAAAATCAGAATGCATTATGGTTATGAAATAGAATCATTTAGCATTTAAATGATCATTTATATTGTTTTTATATGGTACCCTTCAAAATTTAAAAAGAAATGATCAACTTACCAACAATGCTCTGTCTCCCCTTAAGATGGAATGATTGCAGCACCTTGACATCAACATCTAAAGCTTTGATGTGAAGAGCAGGAAGAATCACTTCACTAGGATGGGTTGTAGGCAAATTCAATCATAATAATTATACAAGTTCTTGTGCATAGCATAACACTGCATGCTTTTGGCAACATGACATTGCTTTTTGAGTTTAATAGAATTGCATACATTGAACAACAAAATACCAGTCATTGCCAAAGGAGCCACTATCATGATGCAGTCAAACAAACTAGCTAATAAGTTTCAGCCTAAATTGTCACAACCAAGAAAAAAATCATTAAATAACTCACGAGCAATCCCACAAGTTGTAATCAAGTTTGCAGATGACACCATAGCTAAATATTAGCTAATGTAGCATTTTGGCATCTCACTGGCTGCACTAACAATTCCTCACCAGGGTCAGGGTTTGCTTAAAGTTGCACACACTGTTCTGTCATGTTTTTTTTCCTATAAATGACAAAGTTTAAGAAGAAAGTGACTTACACAACTGTCAGAGCCTGTTTTCAGCTAGAGCAAGCTTTATAAATGAGGCTCCTGGTCTTCAGTGACCAACTGCGTGATGCTATTATGTCAATATGGACCAAAATCTTTGAGGAATGTTTCCAGTACCTTGTTGAATCTATGCCATGAAGGATTAAGTCAGCTCTGAAGGCAAGGGGGGGGGGGGGGGGGGGGGGGGTGTCAACCCGGTACTAGCAAGGTGTACCCAATGAAGTGGCCGATGAGTGTAGATTTGTGATACCTTATTGAATTTATTTCAAAATTCAGAGATAAATGCAGAAATAAGCAGTTTCCAAAACTAGATGCTTATTGTGATTTGTTCATTTTGAAAAGGGTTTACAAAACCATTGGAAAGTTGTACATTTTTATTAAATGTGAAAAATATAAATACTTAAATGAATGAAAAGTGATTTTTTTTACTAGTGCTGGAGTAGCAGCAATCTTTTTTTGTAAATTGTTCTTTTTCAATGCATGCTTTTTTAATATTTGTTTTTCTTCCTTCATCTTTTTATTTTTGAATCTCATAAATTTTTTTCCCAACTAAATACTAAGTATTTATCTTAATACTAGCATTAGTCTGTGTACTCTCACATTTAGGCACATAAGTGTAAATGTGGCATTACTTTTCTGGAAAATGAAAACGAGTCCAACCCGGTACTAGCAAGGTGTACCCAATAAAGTGGCCGGTGAGTGTATATTGATGTCTATGCTGAACAATTTATGTCTAAAAGGAGAAAAACTCCACAACTGGGAGGAAAAACCCAAGAAAACCCTAGAAAAGGTCATTTATCTCCATGCATATTAACAATGAGTTCATTCCATTGCAAATCATTGCTTCACTTTAGAATCCTTTCAGACTGATACTTTTAAAACCTCATATAGCAACTAGTGCTAACACTAGCTTCTAGATAAATGGAGCAGGAAATGAAGGTTCAGTTTCAGATGTGTTTATTTTTTGTCCTCATCTATAATAGGACTACACATCTGTTCTTTGGTGCAGCTCGTGTAAAGTTACTACTGGAACATTTTTAGCCACACATGGGAATGTTAGAAAAGAATCTATTTGAAAAGGTTAAGTGAGAAAATGCTGCTCAATTGGTGCCCATTAATATTTAATGCAAATGGGCAAAACCTCCTTGGTGTTTTGTACAAATAGGGTATTGTATAGGAATACAAGTCTCTTGGTTTGTAGCTTCCCTACAGTGACCAATTACCATCCTGGACTATGTGAGACAGATCTGGAGCACGACTAAAAGGCTGAAGAGTTTGCTTGTGTTTCATTTTAAAAAGGTTTGTTCTGATTGCTTTAAAGTGCTCTGATCATCCACATCTTTTAATTTATTCTTCACTGCTATGTTCCACTACACTGGATTTCCATGTCATGCATTACAAAAACTTTATCTGAATCCTGAAGTTTTTCTCTCTCTCTTGTTGTAATATTCTTCTTTTCCTCTCTTCCTGTGCAGACATTTTTGTACAAGCTGAAAAATCTGTCCCTCAAGTAAAATCCTCTGGATTGCTGTCAGAAGGCGTTAGCATCCCAGACGCAGCCATGCTAACAATCCTTGCTTTGAATAGAAATAATTGCCACGTTTACAACACGCTACAAATTTTACACCTGTTTCTCCCACACCTTGAGCCACAGGAGCAATTATCTTTGCTAGCGTCGTCAGTCAGCAGTGATCTGTCTGTGCAGACTGTATTCTCACTCAGACAAAATAAAAAGGCGCTAGCTTTGCTCCTGCTCTGTCTTTTTAATGGCAATTATAGCTCCATTTTTCTTGTTTATTTAGAAAATGTGTTTCAAATCGCTGCCTGTAGTAAGTCAATATTGGATTTATACTTTAAATTCAAGTGCAATGTTTAATATTTTAGGAGTTTATCATTAAGATTTAAAAAAGAATCTAAACAAACCCAGATAAGTGGTGCAGAACTCATGCAATGAAATTGCACAGTGGCTTGCTTAGCCACCTAGTCATACAGGTTTAAACTTAAAACATTTGAATATGGTGTATAAGTTCATTCATTTCAGTAATTTAACTTAGACCGAGAGACCATTTAAAGGCTCAGAAACCCTTTAAAGATGTTTCGGATTAATTAGCTGATAGCGTGTGGCACTGAGCATTAAATATTGAACCTTTTCACAATAATTGTCTGAGATTTGGGGTTTTCATCAGCTGTAAGCCATAATCATCACAATTGTAACAAAACAAGGCTTGAAATATCTGGCTTTGCATATAATGAGTTTGAAGTTGAATTACTAAAATAAATGAACTTTTGCACCATATTCTAATTTTTTAGAGTTCCACCTGTATTTTCTCCTAAATGGGGATTTAATTTCCCATGTTCAATAAAAATCTGATCTCTGAATTTAAACTATTAAATTATTAAGAGCATCCTCTGCTGCAGATAATTTCTGTTGTTTGATTTTAACAATAACGTGACATGCTTAAAGTGTCTTTGTGAAAAATGATTTAGAAAGTTTTCTTTAAAGTTAGTTTGTTGTTTTCATTATTTTCTCTTAACTTTACACTGTTAAAGGAAATCAGTGAGTTACTATCCTTCTGCTGATGAGAAATACTGTATTAGGTCATTGAATCAAAAAATAACTTGTTGAGCTTTTATGAGTGTTTCTAGAATCCTTTTTCATTTTCCATTTGGTGAAGAGGTTTTCAATTTGATTTAGGTATTTTCTTGTGTTAAATTCAAATAAAAATAGGGCGAGAAAACATTGTTAGAGAAGGAAATATGTTTGAAGTTTTCATTAGTTTGAGTTTGAGAAGTTTGTAATTACTGTAGCATTTGTTTAAAATCAAAAACAAAAGGGCAGCTAATACATTTTGAGGCCTAGAGTTGGATATTTCAATTTCTGTTTGTCATTTCTGATTTAAACACGAATAGCAGAATCAGGTACAGAAGGAAAAGCTCTCAGTTGCATTGGATACGAGTTAATGACCTGCTGCTTTAGAGGAAAAAAATCATCTAAGCTTTAGAAAAAACAAAGATTGAGAGAGTGTGATTGGGATGTTTGGATAAAGTAGGAACAAAAATGTCAGTAAGAAACTAATCAGAGAAATTGGAAAAGTGATAAACAAGCTGTAGGAAGGCGATAGAGGATGTTTGCAAAGGTTGATAGAGGAGATGAGAAGAATCTGTAAATTTCAGTTCTATACACACAATTGGTATCTCTAAAACTGGGTTTTTTTCCACGTAAAAGACAAAAAAAAGTATAACTGTAAAGTAAGATATGAAGAAAACCAATAGAAATAGTTAGGGGGAAAGTATTTTAACAAAACGAGAACCTTTGTGAATTAATTATAATAATACCAGACGTACCCCCTTTCACAACAGGAATCCAAGAGCAATAATACTGCAAACATTCTGTGAGGATAAACTGAACCCTGGACAGTTTTATTGTTTCCGTTTTTATTATGAGCCAAAAGCAGCATTCTCCCAACTAGTCATTCGTGTTAGAAGTCATGTTTTTTAAGTTGGAGTGAATGCCACATGTTTCATATTCATAAGAAGATTACATGCAATCACTAATGAGCACTCGCTACTTCTGAACTGCATAAACAATGTTTTTTTTCTTTTTTCCTCTCGTCTTTGAAATGCAACATGATTATTATAAACATACGGCTCATAAGAATGGAGTAATTTTCCACATGAGGAATCAATATGTACTCATATGCATTTCTACTTTCCTCAGAAAGAAAGTTGCTTCTTTTTTTTAAATTTATTTTGTTTTCTTTGTTTTTCTTGGTAGAAGTGAATCATTCAACTTTTTGGTGTCTACGTGTCTCTAACTTTTGTTCTCTGGCTTTCCAATATGATTTAGTCAGTCATACTTTGTTGTAGGATCAGAAATGTGTCTATTGATAATGAATGTAAAATTTGAGAAGCTAAGTGTAATAAATATAAAGTTATTAGACTTTATTATTTATTACAAAATTGGCGAGCCAGCCAGGAGGATTAAGCACAAGTTTATTCACTAATTTCACGAATAATCTGACCTTTTAAAAGGTTAATGTCTGGGTAATCCCGAACTGAAGCCAAGCTATGATCTCTTTTTCCTCTCTCTCACCTCAAGAATACAGAAAAAAATCTTCCACAAGTACATCATAAACACTTATAAAGTTAAAAGTTAGTTTCCTTCCATTGAACAAAAGCATAAGAATTAGGTGATAAGGCGACTCAAACCCGGCAGCATGGCGATGCGAGAATATTGAGCTATTTGGCTGCCAAGCTTGCAGACGATACTGCCACACCCCCTTTATACCACCATCATGTAATTTATCTTTTTGTGAAAAACACATGATCGCGCCACATTACTGCTACAGGCTGACCACTTATGAATGACCAAAGGCTCCCTGATGCTGCCTCCGCTTTTCAGCAAAGTGGATTTTTTCAAACGGACTTAAATTTCCCAAAGATGATTAAATAGTTGTTCATCTAAGTGTGGTCCTGCAATAGACTGTCCAGGGTGTGCCCCACCTTTCAGGCAATGACCACTGAAAATAAGCACTAGCTTCTCTGTACAGACCTTCAAAGGAATGGTAGGTTTAACAATGGGTTGACGGATGTTTGATATTTGCACACATCTGTCTAAATACACAGACATAACACATATTGACTTGCATCTATTATGAGTGCAACCTCTGTGTAACTCACAAGGAGTTTGCTAAAGCACAATTGAGCCTCATTTTGTGCGGCCAACCAAACTGCAGTGAAGCGGTCTGCCCCTAATAAAAATGAGGTACATGCATTCAGATGACACCCCTCCCCCATGCCATGCTGAAGTTGATGTTTGTGGCATGTAAACAACTTGTCTCTTGAGAGCAGCTGCTATTAGAATTGCAGGGGAAAGAAATTAGGGAAATAAAATCCTGGATTGTTGCCTTTATAAAATAAGGGCAGGTATGTCAGGAAAATAGAAAATGAATTGTATTTGTATGTTTTATTTCCTAAATCGTGGTAAAGCACTTTACAGTACAATCATTCACACACTAATAGCGATAAGCTACAATGTAGCCACAGCTGCCTTGGAGCACACTGACAGAGGCAAGGCTGCAACACAATTGGTGACACGGGCACTCCGACCACCACCTGCAGGCAAGGAGTGTGAAGTGCTTTGCCCAACGACACAATAACTAACATGGGTGGAGTCTGGATTCAAACCGGAAACCCACCAATTACAGGGTGAACTCTAAACCCCTGAGCTAGAATTCATCAACACAAACATGTCAAACCACCATCCCATGATTATTTTTGTCTTCTGTTCTTTGCACTAAACAGTGACTATAGTTAGTCAAAGACCATTTTACATTTTATTCTCTATCAGATGATACTCAAGCACGGTAATCAGCTTGAATTAAAAAGCTCAAAAGTATATGATATAGATTCAAAAGCAGAAAAAGCCAAACGCAACAGAGAGAACACAGAAAGCACTGCTTTCTGTAACAGTAAATGTTATATATCGGTGTTAGATTGCCTAGACCTCAGGAACTTAAGTTTCCTCTATAAATGTTCTATTGACTGCTACAACACTGAGGCAACGCTCACTACTTTGTTTCTTTAAAAGCAATTTTAAAAGACTGTTTTGTATGCAAGATGCAGGCTGCAGCCACACCACTACTCTATAAACTTTTTAAATCAGTCAGTGAGTAGAAAGCACAGTAGTGGTTTACTGAACAGTGAAATAAAGCCATATGATCAGATGACTTTTCCTTTTCTCTGCAAGCAGACAAACACATGCGGAGCGGACCAAAAGCACTCAGCAGTAAAGACCTTAGTGCTCTTTTCAGACTGTGAAGAGGTCTAGTAGAGCTACAGTTTAGAGAATATTTTCTCAGCATGACTTCTGTCTGCTGAACCCCACAAAAAGCATGTTAAATGTTAACAGAGAGCGAGAGAAAGAAAAAGAACGATAGATTTGGGATAATGAGAAGTTCCAGCAGTAAAGTCAGATGAATCCACCTGAAAGTTATATGTGAGTAAGTGGTTTAATAAAAAAAAAAAAAAACACAATACAATAACTGGAAAATAAAATGAGTGGGACAGAGGGGATGATATGAAGGAAATCACATAAAACATTTCAGCTGTGGCAGAAGATGGAGTGGAACTGCTTGAGGAAGACGTGGTTTTCTTTGGTGAAAGACCCAAATGAGAAATTTCTTCTTTAGCCCCGAGTCCCAGGCTCATTAAAACATCTCACTACTCGTGTCATGTGGGCATCCAGCAGGAGCACATCTGTGACCCATTCTGGTTAGCCACCATTAAAAATATTAAGCTATAAGAAACAGGGGGATACAGATAAGAGGGGAACAGAAAGGACAGAAGAAGTAGAGGGGATGTTGAGGCAGACGTGCAGTCGGGAGAGGAGGGAGTCTTAATTTTACTGCCTCGCTTCATCTCTCAGCCTCCCTTAGTCTCCCTGTTTCTTCTCGTCATTTGTTCTTTTTTTTGCCACAGGGGGTAATGTAGCATGAAATATGTACTTAAGGCCAAGCTCAGGTGATGCCATAAAAAGAGTACTTGACAGTCGGGGTCTGGGTGTGTGTGTGTGTATTGGTTGCTACAGTACTGTATGTGTGCCTATGTGCAAGTGCTGCAGTGTGTGCTTTATTTCCTCACATGTTTTGTATATAAATTGAGTTTTTAGTGGTTTTGTGTTATGAATATGAAAGCGTTTGGCTCCATCTCATATTCAAACACAGAAGGGATGGCGTCTTCATGCAAATCTAAGATCCAATTCAAACCCAAGTCAGATTATGTGGTCTGTTATGTATGCTTAGTTTATTTAAATCTTTCCAGTTTTGACTCAGACTTCTGATTTACAGAAATTCATGCAATTTAGAATACCCCTACTTCACACTGGAAGCATCAGCGTCGCTGAACGGTTTACTCGCGAGTTTTGCTGCGTGCCAGTGCACACCGGGAGAATCTCAGCCATGAAGCGGCTTCTCCGTCGTGCTCCTTGCTGGACTCGTGAAATCACAAAATCCCTTGAGACTTCAAAGGTCACGGTTTGTTTATGCCATCCGCCGTTAAAACCAAAACCAAGGATATCATGTTTGACATCGCTGTTTGATGTCATATATAATGTTGTTTCTCGCCACTGCCAGGACTAAACCTATGAAAAACACACCACTGCACTTCTCGAAAGATGCTGTGAGTAAATAAGCCGTGAGGTCACATTTATAGACGTAATCTACATAGATATGAAATTGCAGCTCTGCAATAAACTTTTATATTGAAAAACACCGGATGTTTTACACTGAAATTGCATGTGATTTCCTGTCTAGCCCTATGTTAACTATAGAAATTGAGAAGCAGCTCGCTGAAAAATAGAACCCGATCCTATCTTTAGTTTCGCGATGCGGCGTGGCGCGATGCGGCGTGCCGCTTCTGGGACGCGCCTAAAAATTGCCATGTTGCGGCTGTTTTGAATCACCCCCACAAAGTATAATAGATTCTATTTGAAGCAGTGACGGTCCGCGCCGCTGATGCTTTCAGTGTGAAGTAGGGATAAACCATCTCTATGTTTTACATGTTCGCACCAGCAGATTAAGTGTTTTTGTGATGTAGGAGGGACAATTAAGTAGTAGGCCAGGCCATACATACCTCTCCAAATTTACAGAAAAGGAAATGTGAGCCTATAAGTTTAGCAAAAACAGGGTCTCAGACGATGCTACATAAAAATTACAGTGGTCCAAATCTGGGTTTTTTGTTTTTTTGTTTTTTTGCTCATGCATGATCATCAAACATTTTATCATTTTGAATCATATACATTCATTTTTTTCTATTATTTAATTTGCAAGTCAAAATTTAAATTGCATAGGAAGTGATCAAATACGTTCACTTTCACAGTAAAGGTTTAGAGGCTTTAGTGGACAAAAGACCTCATTCGACATGCTGAGTCAGAATGTCATCTCTGCTCAAGGTTGGAAGAAATTCCATCTTTCCACAAAGTCATGACATGTCGTTTGTAAAGATTTGAGATGCTGACAGGTCTTTTAAAGCTCTTACAAAATACAGGTGGTATGTTACTGCTCCATGTCTTAAATCATGTTCCGTTTACTCCTCTTGGAGAAGACGGGAACAGAATATCCTCAAACAAAGGTCAAAACCTCTTAAAAATGGCTCCTCCAAGAACACCTGCTTGTTTATTCCCGTCTAATTATCCTCCTTTCATACTAATAACTCCCAACTCTGTCCTCCTCCCACTCCCATTTCCAGGAATTTCCACTGACTGCTGTCATTTATCTGTCTGGTTATCCATCCTCCCTTCCACTAATTCATCCAGTCCTCCTCTCCTCCCTCTCAGACCCTTCTCTGATTTAAAGATGGCCTCTTAGCTTGGACTCCATTCATTCCTGCTACAAAGAGAAAACTCCAAATCACTATTGATTCTGCGCTCATGAAAAATACATGCTGAGCATTAGGATTCAGGCTCTGCCCTCTTTCTGTATCCTCATTGCGTCTGGTCATATCCTAATCTATTCCCTCCATTTCTCCATTCCTCCTCCGCCCAATTTACAGCAGGTGAGAGGTTTATTCTCCTTCCATACATCTGCCAGGGCTTCTGTCTTATGATCGATCCTGTGCTCTAACTCTCACGGTCCATTATTACAAGTGTTTTTTCTGGAAATATCAATACTTTCCCTCTTTTGTATCTGTCTTTCTTTCCATCATTTTTTATAGCACTTTTGTTCACCTTATTTTAAGCTCCAAAGCCTTCCAGGTTACACCCCTCTGCATCATGATTTAGATCCTCCGTTTTTGTATTCAGAAGTTGATTTTGTCAAAACAATTCTTCCAGCATTTTTCTGTTTTTCTTAATATTGTTTTGTGTTTGTTTTCTTTTCTTTCATTCAAATCCTGAAATTGCTTTTTTGTCACATGGGGCTGATAGACAACATCGTACTGTCACAAACTTTTATGCTAGCGACAAAATCTGTATCTCTTTATTTGTGTTCCTCCCGATCGAACACTTGCACAAACACATTCACACAAGCGCAAAAGCCAAATATATATTTCAATTTACTTTTTTTATTGTGTTTGGCCTGTCTGCACTGGTGGTATACGAGATAGAAGAATATAATCCAACAGATGTGTACAATCTATTCAACCAGACATTTCCATTGGATAAGCCTGTTTTGGCTCGGCCAGCTTTGTATTTTCACTGCTGGCCAATTTGCACAAGATTTTGGTGGCCACATCCTGTCTCTATTAATATCTTTATGACACTTCAATTTGCTCTTTCCCCACTCCTGCAAGCCTCCTTCCAAACTGGTGTCACACTGGTTGCTGCATTAGTCTGTGATTCCAGGCTGCATAAATGCATTCCTGAAAATTCCATCTTGTGCATGCACTAAA
Organism: Aphyosemion australe; assembly: GCA_006937985.1. Taxonomy (NCBI): domain Eukaryota; kingdom Metazoa; phylum Chordata; class Actinopteri; order Cyprinodontiformes; family Nothobranchiidae; genus Aphyosemion; species Aphyosemion australe. Next base: position 528,865 of record SSNS01000174.1, on the reverse strand, counting down.
AAAACAACAAAAAAACAGGAACACCCTGGATATGTTGGAAAAGTGGAAACAAATTGAAAATAGTTGACTTGTAGATTTCTACAAATGAACACCTGCAAAGTATAGCTGTCCACCTCCTCTCCTCTCAGTGTTTTATCCCAAAGGTTTGCATTAGAGAGAAAGCAGTAAAGATTTCAAAAGCACATCATTAGTAATTAGATAATAGAATTTATATGATTTCAATAGAAGTTGAATTTTATTTATTCTTTTGAGATCACAAACCTTTTCAGTGTCATCCAACACTTGATTTCCAGAAAGAAAAAAAAACAATACAATTGTTAAACTCCTACTTGTCTTGTTCAGGAAATTATTATAATTAACCATTTAAATTAAAATATTAGAAAAGAGCAAAGAAAAATAATGTATGTATTGCAGGAGCAGATCTACAGGAAGGCAAGGGGTGCACCTTGCCCCCTGCTGTGAAACCTCCAGCATAGATTCAATGTGGCTTTGTGAATATTCAGTTGACCTCATTTAAATGTAGAGGATTTTCACATATCCAGTATTGCCACCCTGACTAGATCTTTTGCCCTTTTCTTTTTCTGACTAGATCTTTTGCCATCTCATGTAACATTTTCTAGATCTGCCACTGATTTATTGTATTTTTTATTTGCTTGAGGCAATAACGCTTGTAGACTTTGCCCGTCTGGTCAGCCATTTGGTAGATTATATCTTAAGTCCCGACATCTCATTGAAGCATTACATATTATTATTTAATTACTATTATTTATTTACATTATACTATAGCCCTTATTGCCCCAAACAAAAAATAATACAAAAGGGAAAACATATTGCTTTTTTCTTGGGTTTGTTAAAGGGTAAACATAATTTAAGGTAATAAAATGTGAATTTATGAAATATATTTAGTTATTACAACAGAAATAATACCAGACATTGAGATATTTATTTATTTATTTATTTATTTATTTATTTATTTAGCTGTTTGTAATTTTGGGTAGTAAAGTTCAGTGGATGATCCAATACAATATTAGGAATAACAAGTGGTCAGTGTCCAGTAAAAGGACACAAAGGTCAACCAAGCACCTTCACTCAAGATGCCAAAATCTCAATGTCCAATGTTTGAAAAATAAATAAATCAGCCAGACGTTGGGTGGTTTTTGAATGGTCTCAGAGATTTGTTTTACTGGCGCAGATATCCTATCACAGTGAGTGGTATTTATTTATTTTTTTATTTTTTTATTTATTTATTTATGTAATTTTTCTTTGTTCACTATGCAAAAAAAACTTTTGATAAACTTTATTGATCTCATGGGAGGAAAAGAGGTAGGCCTTTATCAAAAAGTGACTCTCTACTTATATATCAAATAGCAAATATACAACAACAATAAAAAACAACAAAAAATTTTTTATCACGGCTCTTTGTTGTGTTGTACCACCCCAAGATTATTGATGGCCCCCATTTGACCACCCCTTTTAACATTCCTGTCAGTAAGGTCTTCACTGGGCTGTCATTTATGTGTTGAGTGCATCTTGTCAACCATTGTTTTGAGCATGCACAAACATTTGCAGTAATGACATGTTGGTTATAATATCACAGTAGCAGCATATTAGTGTCCTGAATGGACAATGGTGGCAGCGTGTTCACAATGTTGGGCCCACATGCACCAGCATGGCTTGATTATTGAGATTTTGACTTGACATTTTGCTTCTTGACAAGGCAACAACCACATCACAATATTAGCATGATGCTAGCATGGCATGATCTTATAGCTTGTAGCTCCATTCTGAAGTTTACACGAAATATTGCCTTGGATTTTAGAAGACTACGCCAAATATTTGCAACAAAATCAAATAAAAGGTGGCATGCTGTGTGCAGATGTGGGTAGTGATAAAAAAGAAGCATAGTGCTTAATAAACTGTCCACCACAGATGGTTTAGACATGCACAGCTCTTGTTTTTTCTCACATGTTCTTAATTGGTGTATTTATCATCCGGTCAAACAAGACATCAGGAAGTGGCAGGTTTCAGCGTGCAGCAAAATCCCTGTTTTCAGCTGGGATATATTTAGACATTACTCTTTGTTGGGGGCCATGTTTTCTCCAAAGAATATTTTTCCAGAACATGTAAGTACATGCACCACCAATGCATCTATCAGATACAGTTTAAATGATGAAATCTTACAAATCCCCGACTCCTGTCTGAATGTAGATCAGGTAACTCCACAGTGATGGAAACGGTGAACAACTGGCTATATCACATAATCCAGCCTTACCATGTTCCATCTATCTCTGTCAGTCTATGTTTCCAGGAACTTATCAGCCTCCCACATCCATCTATCATTGCTGGTATCTATCATTTTACCGTACTGAGATACCATCAAGTCTTGCTTTTGTGTGTGCCTGTGACTGTGTGTGTGTGTGTGTATGTGTGTGTGTGTACTGATGTGGGGAGCGTTTTTGTGTTTTATTGCTTCCACCACATTACGACCCCTTCTGTGTCAGCCTCGTTCTATAAAGGCCCTTATCACTGGGTGGAAATACCAACTCTACAGCCCCTAGATTAATAGAGAAAGAGACATAGACAAAGGGAAAAAGTGCGTGGGAGTGAAACACAATAGGAAAAACGAAAAATGAAAGCAACTGGAATCAACTCAGGGAAAGAGACATATATTAAAAAGAAGTTAGAAAATGAGAAGTCATGAAATACAAATGAATATAATAAATAAATGGAGTACACACCTTTTGTATCCTCACCCTTCTGCTTCTTGTGTTTGAAGCTGTACTTTTTATTTGACTGTTCTTGTGTAAAATAGGCTCCTGTAAAGTACATCCTTGGATGAAGCTAAGGACATAATGTGAAACCTGTCTTGTAAAATGCTCTTGCTGTTGTAAAATGGTTGTGTACAACAATCAAACGTAACTTTATGACCACTGGTGGGTAACACGGCTTATTTTCTTACCGCTCAGCTGGTTAAATCCATATTCTGGCATTCACGAGGAAGACTTTGAACATTTCTGTCAAATTATAAGTATTTGAAGACCATGCACACCCTTGACGTAGGATGCATTCCCAAACAAAACACTTGCCTCCCAATTTACACGGCAGTGGACGAAATCAAAGAAAGCGAAAAGTGAGTTAACCTTTGCTTAAAACTCCCCAGATGCCAATCTGATGGGGTCTGGTGGCATATGTGGGAAGTGAACCCAATCCAAGGAGACCTCACCCCAAAATCCATAGAGCCTAAAGGATATAGCGCTAACTTCCTGATGTGAAACACTAAAAGAAAACCTCAGAGTATGTTGACGCTTGGTCAGAACTGTTTTGGAGGAAAAGAAAGAGACAAGCGTTGATTTTGGACTTACTTTCGATCGCCATGTCCTGGTACGCTGAAGATGTTGTGGGTGAAAATTATGTAAACTAATCAAAAGGCTTGAAAGTTGAAAGCTACCATTTATTGGAAATGATAACAGCCAAACGGGTTTACATTCTATGCCGAGCAATGCTTCTGTATGAATCCCCTAGGATCCCCTCACAGAAAAACAATATTGGTTCTGCTGTCATTTTCACACATTTTGATAACATATGTTCTCACAAAGTTGTCCATGTTTACAGGAAAAGTCTTTTTTCACAGAAAGTGGGAACATAATTGATGCATAAACTACAACTGCCAGTAATAACAGTGGTTTTCTACTATAAAAGCAATTCCTATTCCAAAAATTACTTATAACACTTTATTCACTTTTTTTAAAATCAACCTAATTTCATTCAAAATAAAAACAAATAAAACATCTAAACCATAATATTTACATAACAAAAAAATTCAACTTTGAATGAAAAGGAGCAGAATGAAAAAAACATCTTATAATTTCTGCCCCCTTTTCCAGAAAAAATAATCTACACAGTTTCCATTTGTCAGACACATAAACAGATTAATTTTTAAGTATTTCCTATTCTTATTTCCAGAGCGATCATGACCATTGGTTTAATGTCAAATTTTCATAATTACTTAGTACACTCAATTTTGTACATTTTCTGAATATATTAAATGACAGTGATTTTTTAATTTCCCTTTTAAGGTTATTCCATAATTTAACACCATTTACAGACATACTCCACTCCTTAACTTTAGTTCTAAATCTAGGTTTTGTAAACATATCAGTTTCTTTCAGCATATAATTACTAGTTCTCTATTTTGTAATATTTGTACTATTCACACACACACACACACACACACACACACACACACACACACACACACACACACACACACACACACACACACACACACACACACGTTTGCCTTGATACACTCTTGGGGACCTCTCTTTGGAACAGTCTGTCAGAGGACCTCAGGGCCACAGAGAACGTTCAGAACGTTAAGACTAGGCTTAAAGGTGTGGTTGACTGAAAAAACATTTTTTTATGTTTTTTTCTGATTATAATCAGTCACTCTGAGTTTTTCATGCAGACTGAACATGAAAATTGTCTTCTACACCTATCTCCTGCTTTAGCTTCTGATAGAAAAAAGACTGAAACATTTGAACAGATCTACATCACACTATGAAATACCATTCACAGACTCACCCATCTTGACTCGTGATGCGGAAGGTTAAACGTCCAGGAAACAGCAGAGAACATCTCTACTAGAAGCTAACCATTAGCATTAGCAACTCCACAAGGCAGCAGAACTCCTTCAGGCTTGTGTTATTTGTGGAGATAAAATATCAGTGTTGCAAACAAACAGAGTCTCGTTGCTGTTACCCAATCTGAAGCTGAAGGTGGGTATCTGTGGCCCACCTCCTCAAGGGGTCCCTGCGGCGATGCCTGGGGTGCTGCTTCTGATCATGCTGCTCCCAGTGCAGTTGGCTCCTTTGATGGCATTTTCTTTTTTTTTTTACTGTTCATTTGTACTCAGCCAGTTGTCCTTTCATTGAAGCTTTTGAGTGTGTGTGTGTGTGTGTGTGTGTGTGTGTGTGTGTGTGTGTGTGTGTGTGTGTGTGTGTGTGTTTGCCTGGGGTGGGATGGGGGGTAAGGGGAGGAATGTATACAGTATTTAGTTTTTCAATAACAATTCTTTTAATCAACCGTCTACTTTTGAGAAAAGGTGTCCATCTCTGAAGGCAAGTCTTTATAGACCTTTATCACATCTTCACATACACTGCCTGGCCCCCAAACAAAGTCGCCACCAAAAAAAGCTCACACACTCTAATATTTCATTGGACCACCTTTAGCTTTGATTACAGCACACATTCGCTGTAGCATTGTTTCCATAAGCTTCTGCAATGTCACCAGATTTATTTCCATCCAGTGTTGCATTATTGTCTCACCAAGATCTTGCATTGATGATGGTAGAGTCTGACCGCTGCACAAAGCCTTCTCCAGCACATCCCAAAGATCCTCAATGGTGTTAAGGTCTGGACTCTGTGGTGGCCAATCCATGTGTGAAAATGATGTCTCATGCTCCCTGAACCACTCTTTCACTATTTGAGCCTGATGAATCCTGGCATTGTCATCTTGGAATATGGCCGTGCCATCAGGGAAGAACAAATCCATTGATGGAATAACCTGGTCATTCAGTATATTCAGGTAGTCAGCTGACCTCATTCTTGGAGCACATCCTGTTGCTGAACCTAGACCTGACCAACTGCAGCAACCCCAGATCATAGCACTGCCCCCACATGCTTGTACAGTAGGCACTAGGCATGATGGGTGCATCACTTCATCTGCCTCTCTTCTTACCCTGATGCACCCATCACTTTGGAACAGGCTCCATCTGGACTCATCACACCAGTTTTTAATAATGCGTTGGACAGTTCTGAACCCAGTTTTAGTCGTTTCTGCAACCTCCTTAGATGATTTCTCTGCTTGATGCATGCCAATGATGTGACTCTTCTCAAACAGACTAACATCTTCTCCACGACCACCAGATGAGTCTTTCCACATGATTGTTTAAGAAATGAGAAGCAACTCATTGCACCAGTTGGGGTTAAATAACTTGTTGCAGCTGAAATATAATCACCCATTCAGTAATTATCCAATAGGAGGCTCCTACCTATTTGCTTAGGTAAATCCAGGTGGAGACTTTCAGTGTATCTTTCTGATGACAACAAGGTTATTTGTGTTCCATATACATAATAACAAGAAATCACCAATTTTCCTTTTGTTATTACATCAATGTCATCCTTCTAAAAATGACACATTAAAACTAGCCCCTATTTGAATGTTTTAATACCATTTCAGTTCGTAGGTCCAACACTCTGGAGTCAGATCGTTAACAGATGCTTCTGAAAATCCTCATATTATCTTGTCTTGGTTTATTTTCCTTTGTTTCAGTTTTCAAACTCTTGCTTTTATTGCAAATTCTACACACTGCAACTTACTTTTATCTGTATTGTCATTCTAATATATCATTTTTAGTTGTATTTTACAGTCATACATATTTTAGGTGTGTTTAGCTTTGTTTAACACTAGTGTTTGGAAATTGCTTTGGAAGAAAAGCTGAGTTGATTTAGAAAGAAGTGTGGTCATAATGTTATGGTTAATTAGTATAACATTTATTTGCAGAAGTTGTTGCACGGTAGGGGAAAAAAATCAGTACTAAGCAACCACTTTTTAGTCAAAAAAAAATCAAAATATTCAGATTATCTCATTGCATCAGAACATTTCCGTCCTCCGTAAAGTCTTATCTGCTTCACTGTTTCCTCTTCCTTATTCACTTCACTTTGTTATCTATATTTATCACTCCCTTCACATGTTGGCTTGCTTCTTCTGTACCTTCATGTATCCCTGCAGATGTCATTCTCCATCCCACCAGTCTGTTTTTCAGCTCTATATTCATTTCCCCTCCTCCTGTGTTTCCCCTCTCTATGAAGCATAACTAGCCTCTTGTGTCAGGGTTTGGCTTGGATCTGGTGCTCCTACTTTTCTCCTTTTCCTTCTCCCCCTGCCTGGGTTTTGTTCCCTGAGCCTCTAATCAGCTTTTCTGGGTTTGGATTTGTCTCTCTCTTTAAATTTCCCCCTCTCATTCTCACATGCTTATTCTTGTTAATGTGGCTGAAATAGGCTTTAGGTGTTTTAATTTTTTTGTTAAAAGTCAGCACATCAATTTTTTTCTTGCTTATTTTTTGCAACCCCAGTTCTTTGTAATTACTGTAAGACATTAACACCATCTGGTTTAAATGTGCTCAGTCAGAAGAAACAAAGGTGCAACAGAAACATTTTTCATGGTTTTTACTTTGACATAAAGAAAAGTGTAAAATGTTCACCATCATCACGTTTACAAGCTCTGTTAGACATTACAGAAGGTATTTTGAGTTAAATCCTAACACTTTCAACCTGAGTTTATCGTGTTAGCATGCTTTCAAATCCACAAATACTTCAGACTTTATGCAGAGCACATGAGGATTATGTTGACATCACTTTATTCACAGGTTAGACCTTTTCAAGCACCTGATAGGACTCACCATTAGATTCTGCAACCACACACTGGATTATGGCCCCAGTGCTCACTGGGACCTTCTGTAGTTTAGTAATTATTCTGTAACTAATGCCATCTGTATGTTTTGCAACAAGATTGCAAAGGTCTCTTAGATGTACCTTCAGTTGTACCCATCATAATTTTTTAATGTGACACCTAAGTAATGTAACACCAATTGGGACTGAAGCAGTTGATTTGATTTGCACCACAGACAGGGTTGCTTTCCAATCACTGATAGAGTCCAGCTGGTGTCATTACTTTCCATGTCTTTCTGAACCTTCCTTTCATCATGTGTTCAATATATTTTTCCTGTTTTTCCATTTTATTTCACATATCTTATTGAATGGGCATTGATGCTATAATTTCTTTGCATGTTTTCAAAACCTTGTGAGAAATCCACGTCAAAAGCCTTTTAATAATACACATTTAGTATAAACCCTTTTTGGTTTCTACCTCTTAAAGGAGACTTATGAAAAATAAACATTTTTTGCATCTTTGTGCTGCCATATGAATCTCTACTACCTCGATAAACACTCCAAACATGAATAAAAACCTTCCATCTGTTTTCTGTCTCTGTTTTTTTAAAGGTATGACTAAAATAAGCCATTTCAAAAAGTCCCTTATTGTGATGTCACAATAAGGGGAATTAGCATAAAACCACTCCTCACCCACTGACGATGTAGGAGCCACCGCTCTACTCTAAGCCCCTCTTGACATCTGAGCTCCTCAACTCATTGAAGACTATCAGAGAATGGGTGGACATGGCCAGTAACAGCTTGTCTGATTTAAGTGGCTCTGTTAGCTCTTTAGCTTAGCAGTGCATTTGGCTAGAGGCTGCTGATGACATCATTAATTAGATCTGGTTTGTTGAGCTGGGAACATTTGTATAATATCTTATCCATGGTCTGTGTATAAAATATGTTTAAACAGTGAATAAATAGTTAATATTAAATGATTAAATTATGCAACAAAATAACATGCTATGATTATGAAATATCTTTTTAAGTCATACCAATATGAACGCCTCAACTTTCTTTGGAAAATCAGTGGAATTCAAAAAAGGAGTTCCACTATTTGAACTTGATGACAAAACATCAGTGATAAAGAGTACATGCCAGGACCAGGTGAAGATAGCAGCAATGATGAAGACTCTGATCATTATGATGATGCACCTGCATTTTATACGCTTCTGATGAACAAGAATGTGTTGTAAAAATCATGTTGCAGTTCAGTTTTTATTACAGTCTGTTTGTTGTGCTGTTGATGAAAAGTATAATTGACTCTTCAAATTTTTTTTAAATGTTTTTTGTGATGGGTTTAGACCGATTTTGTCACTTTAGCTGTTTTTTAAATGTTGACAGAATGTGATATATAAAAATGTTGTGGTTAAAAGCTTAGTACAGCAGTCCTGCTGTGTATGCTGTAGGGAGCCCCAACAACTGCCTGCCCTACGTGTCAGCATGTGGTGCTTCTGACTAGATGGGCTGAGTATTTGAGAAACCACTGATCTTCTTAGATTTTCACCCATAACCATCTCTAGGGTTTACAGAGAATGGTAAAAGTTCTGTGAGCAGCTAAAAATGCTCTGTTGATGTCAGAGGAGATGTGCAGATTGGTCGAGAAGATGTGCATGGATGATGCATAGTGATGTCATCATGTCAAAATGCACCAGAACCTCTCAGGAATGTTTCCAACTGAGTGTACAATGGCAAAATTTGAATATCATTGTGCTTTTCCACTCAGCAAATTATGTTGGTATACAAAACTAATCTACTGCTCTATTAAAACAAGAGACCCCCCTGCTTAGGCTGTTAAAAAATCAAATTACATTAACCTTTCATGCATGCACCCAACTTTTCCTTTACAATGTTCCATTCTGTCAGCCACACTTGTTCCTATTCATCCACATCTTCATCCAGATTGTAGATGTGTAGTTGTGCATTAAATTTCAGTTTGAGACATTATGAAGCTACGGTTGCTTTATTTAAATGAAAGTCATTTTTACTTAACTTTAAAGTTGCCCTTAAATGTTGATTTGACAAAAAAACTGGAGAGAAATCATCTGAATCTCTTCCAAACATCCAAACACCATTACTTTAGTCATGTTACAAAAACATTCAGCTGTATCATTTGGATTGCAGAAAGCTGTATTGATTTTACTCATCAGGAATTAACAGCTCATGCTAATGTAGGTCATTAACACCTCTGGTCATTAAACACCTTAATGTTGTGTGTTAATGCCTTCAAACCTTCAACCTTACAGAAGCCAGCTCAGTATCTTTCTTGTAAGGCAGGAAAGCAATAAAAAACAAGGTCTGTCCAGGTGATTATATATGCATGCATGCATGTGTGTGTGTGTGTGTGTGTGTGTGTGTGTGTGTGTGTGTGTGCGTGTGTGTGTGTGTGTGTGTGTGCGTGCGTGCTACTAACTGATTGTTTTTTTATTACTATCCTGTTAGATCTGTGTCAGGATTTGGTATTTCTGCATCCCCAGCTCTATTAATGTCATATAAAATCATTATTTTCTCTAAAAAGGATTTTTTTTCTTCTTGTGTTTGCTTCAGATGGTAACTAGTTCAATATTTTGCAGAATTTTTTTTTCTTAATCTACCTCTACATCATAGTTAAGTAGCTAGTTTAGTTATTTAGAGATAGACTCTCTTACACTGATATATTGCAAGCAAAACCTTTTTACTAAACTGCAAGTTAAAACAAAACAAAATGCAAAAAATAAACAAAAATAACAAAAATATTTATTTGTATAGCACATTTCATACACAGAGGCAATTCAATTCATATTGGAATTTAATTTGATTCTTGCTGCAGTTGTATTTTTTTTCACTTTTCTAACTGCTGCACTTATTTTTATGGTATAATTCTATTTTGATACTTCTCCAAAACTTTTTCTAAGTAATTTTTTTTAATTCAAAAATTTCAAACTTAAAATCAAAAAGTCTTAAAACTGTTATTTTGTTTTCCTGAGAAAAAAAAAGATGAAATATGTGTTTCAACTTATGGGGCGACAGTGGCATCGTCAGGAGTTCGCCCTGTAATCGGCGGTTGCATGGTCCATCCCAAACTCCATCAGTCATGTCCGTCATTGTGTCCTTAGGAAATAAACGTCGCCCTCCTTGGCTGCTGGTGGTGGTTGGAGGGACCGTGGCGTCTGTGCTCGGCAGCCTTGCCTCTGCCAGTGCGCCCCAGGGCAGCTGAAGCCACAATCTAGCTCATCCCTACATGAACGAATGATTCCTTGTAGTGTAAAGCACTCTGGAGCGCTCTGACTCAGAAAGGCAGGTCATTTATCATTTATCTTAACAGAAGGTGTACTTGAAATGAAAATCATGTCTGCACAAAACTAGATGAAAAATGATAACAGGTGTGTACAGATGATCAGTCATTTCCCAAATTGCACCCTGAAGATTGAGAATTACTGTCATTTTGCATTCAGCACATACCAGTAAGTTTGAGACTACGTTTTAACTCTTGTACTTCTGAATATTCCTCAATTTGTCCTCTGCTGCATGATCAGGTCAAACTGAATGATCTCTAGGGAAGAAAAGAGCAAAACATTTAGTTTTCTTAAAACCCACTCCAAAGAAAATTGTGTTTTTTCTGTTTTTAACATGTTCTTGAGGCATTTTTCTTATGCTCCATGCAGGACATATCTAAAGAAATGTAAGCTCAAAATTGCATTTCTGAGTATTTCTGCATTTAAATTGCTGTGCATCAGTAGCAGATGAAAAAATGCAGCCTAAAACTGACCGGGGGGACTCTGCACCAACGGCTCCGCCCACAATTCAGAGGCAAATTTTTAATGAGCTGCCACTATATAGAAACTAAGTACTAGAAAACGGCACAGGTTTTGTGATTTTGGCTAAAAACAGCATAATCCAAGTTTAAAGATCACTGAGAACTATTTAAAACAGCTAAAAAGATGATCGGAGTGAGACTTCAACCTCGTTACCTTTTTTTCTTCCAAAACTTCAATGTAAGTTAAAAAAGGTGATCAAATAAATAAAAGTGTGCAAAAAAGCTGCTCATAGTGATGGTCTATGAATTTTGTTGCAATAGAGAAAACACAACATCATTGTAGCGGTACTCTCATTAAAACTTTATCAGTCCCTTAATTCCACTTGGCAGGTCTGATTGATCCTCTTTCAACAGAATTTACCAAATTGAGCTAATTTGCTTGAGAAAGTTGCATTTCCTCATTACTCTGTGTCAGTCTCATGACCTTTATGTGAAGCAGGGATACTTTTCTGCCACCAAATAACCTCCTTTTTGTTTGAGGTTAATTTGGAGATTCTGTGCCTTGTCTGATACACTTCCCTCTCAGTTCCCCTCCCTTCATCTGCTGCGACCTCAGATCCCAGGTGTCTTTTCTTCCCCGAGTGTCTGTCTATCCTTCTCTGGTCCAGCCTCAGTCTCTGACCCCTGACTCCATCTTTTCAAAAGCTGTTTGAAGTTTCAACTCTCCACTTCCCTTGTCTTGTCAAAGAGAATGACTCGATGTAATTTACTCCTAATCTCTTCATCCCCTCCATACCAGAGAGGAGCTCCGTTACCTGAGGATGGCAGTGGGGGGCTGGGGGTTGATTTTGACAGGCAGGATGTTGACCTGTGACTGCCCCTAATCAGGTTTCTATTCACGCTGTCTTCATTTTCTTACTCTAGCCCTTGTTCTTTTTACTCCACCATCTTTTTTTATTTTCAGCTTGTTCACTGAACTTGGAAATGTTCTATATAATCTCCCAGATGAAGTCCAGTAGAACTGAATCGCAGATGAAACTAAAATTAATTTTAAAAGGGGAAAAAAAGCTGCTGTGCTTCATCAGCATAGTTCCTAGAAAGAAGAGTGTGAAGTCATGAAAAGATAGTTCTTCACCTTATTAATTACATGTCAAATTGAATTCCATTCTTTCCTTTTTTTTCTTACAGCACCACCTCCAGTGAGTCTGCTGTGGAGAAAAGAGGTGATAACGGAGGAGTGAGGAGAGAAGAGAGAGTGGATGTGATGGACATTAGCTGAAGAGCCTGGCCTTTCAGTAATTGTGCTTGCCGCAGAGCAGAGGTCAGAGGTAAATGCCAAACGTGGATATGTCCTACTATAATGAGTGGGCGAGGGTATGCCACATCCACAAACACACACAACCTTGCACTACAGACACACAAGTGTTCCTTTACCCATTAACATGGAAATTACAGCTACAAGCACATTTTCAGATATTTGCACCACCTTTTATATATTTTTCATATCCAGACTGATCATTCATTTCCTCCAATGGTGCTAATATATGATGATGACTGAGTTTTTTCTTTTCAAAAGCACAGATTTTCAGATACATGCTTTAAATTGTTTTCTTAAATATGGTTTAGTTGATTACATTTATTGCTGCAGAAATGTTTACTTGTTTGAAAAAGGGTCTGCACCTTCAAAATGAACCCTTCAGTGTCTAATGCTTGAAATGATAATCTGAACATTTTACTCTTTTAAATCGACCCATCTAATAGCTCATTACAATATAACAAATATATAACTATCATAAATAACAATGTAACAATATATTAAAATCTTAATAACAAAATAAAATAGTCACTTACAATCCTCAGTACTAAGATCCACCATCAGAGAGCAGAAGACGTGCAGAAGATTAGCAAAAGTTGAGTTTTGATAAAAGTCCTGATTCACCGGGTGCATCTGAGGTGCATTACAGCAGTGGCACATCTCCACAGCAAATAGAAGTTGTTAGCTTTTCGTATTCATTTCACTTTTTCTAATCTAAAACTTTTCTTTTTTCCCCATTGTGTATTACGATATATTTTTAATAATTTTTATATTAATTTTGCGTTCTTGTGATTTTTATCTTAATAAAATGCGTTGGTAACACTTTACAATAAGGGTCCCTTTATTAATGTTAATTAGTGCATTATTAAGCATTACTAAACCATTAAATAAAGTATTAACAACTGCTTTTATGCATTACATAGCATTAATAAACATATTATTTAATGCATTATTAAGCCATTAACTATTGTTTATTACTGAACCTTAGTTAATGCAGTAATAAGCATTAAATAATATTTAATTACTTAGCATCATGTGTTTTACTCTGCAGTAATTACCATGATAGTTTGATGTGTTAATAAACCCTTAATAAATACCCAAGTAATCATTTACTATGGCTGTGTATTTGCAGTGAATAAGCAGTAAGTAACAGCTAACTAATGCATCCACTTATCCACTACCCTGTATTTTAGATGTTACTTGGATGGGCATTAATAAACAATTAATTACTCACTTACTAATGCTGTACTGTGTACGTCAGCAGGTAGCCCTTACCTGACCTTAGGTAAGGTAAAAACATGTATCCCTTTAGAAACACTTTCTAAATGCTTAATAGACTCAAGCATTACTTAAAGGAACTAGAGGCAGGAAAAAGAAACGATGCTCACGAGCGACGCGCCCGGCTCTGCGAGTAACTGCAGCCCAGCACGGGAGCGTGCACAGACGGCTATGTTACGCAAACACAAAAATACCATTACCTGACCCTCTTCACACGCTCTCACGCCACACCTCCAATATCTCACGCTGAAAAGGCAACTCCCCGCCGCTCTCACGGACAATATTGCGGCGAAGCAATCCACGCTGCAGCCCTGATCACAGCTAATGCTACTATCACAGCTAATGCTACTATCACAGCTAATGCTACTGCACGCTAGCTCTCTCTGAGTCATCGGTGAGGTCAGATCATTGTCATATCATCTCTAAACACAACCTATAATGTTTCTTACCTGCTCACTAGGAAATGAGCCATGGCAGCATCCTTTTTGAGTCCCAGATATAGTTGAAGCAGCCTCCATTCGTCAATCACGTATCCGATATAGATTCGGGTCCCTGCCTGTCTTTTACCATATTTGGTCTTTGACTCACGAGATGCCGCTGAATAAACTTCCTTTGTGCCACGCTTGGTCGTTTGCTGGTTGCAGTAGAATCCATTCCCACAGTTTGCTGGTGAAGGTTCTCAGTCATCCAGGTCATGGTAATCCCTGGTTGAACCCCTTGCATTCCCACAGTTCTTCTTTAGGAGTTTGGCGGTTGGCAAGCAACTTACGGTGCAATAGCGCCACCTACCGATCTGCAGTGTCGAACACATTTTCTTTCTGTTTTGAAGCTGTCGTGAACGCGCAAGCAGTGTCAATTGACGCCACATCCGTAGGGCAGCACGGGAAATTCGTGACCGAACTGCAGCGCATTTTGCAGCAAACAGCCTGTTTAAGAAAATGGAACGATACTTGGGTGGCCTCATTCTTTTAGGTTTATAACGCTTCATCACCCATTAGCTTTGAAAAAATGAACATACATGTTTAATTTTTTACAGATTTTTTAAAGATCCTGCCTCTAGTTCCTTTAAGCGTATCACTGAATTAATTTTGGAGCCTTATTGTAAAGTGTAAACATGTATCCCTTTGGAAACACTTTCTAAATGCTTAATAGACTCATAAGCATTACTTAAGCATATCACTGAATTAATTTTGGAGCCTTATTGTAAAGTGTAAACACTTATCTCTTAGGAAATGCACAGCAGTGGTAAATGAGCTTTACTTATTCAACATCAGTTGAAACAATCACATATCAAGCATTTTACACATTTTATTTGTATTTCAAAACAGATTTAGTGTTTACAACTGAACTCACAACTGAAGAATTGAACACATTTAAACATCTGACCTCTTTAAGAACTAAAGAACATTATCAATCCTGTCATTAGACATTTCTTAGTCAATCTACCTGGCTGTCTATCTACCTGATCTGTCAGTCTTTGTACTGTACAAAGAATTAATTAAAAGGAATGCTTATGAGTCTATTAAGCATTTAGAAAGTGTTTCCAAAGGGATACATGTATACACTTTACAATAAGGGTCCAAAGGTCATTTAGTAATGGTTAGCTATGGATAAGTAATACTTAAGTAATGCTTATGAGTCTATTAAGCATTTAGAAAGTGTTTCCAAAGGGATACATGTTTACACTTTACAATAAGGGTCCAAAAGTCATTTAGTAATGGTTAACTATGGATAAGTAATACTTAAATAATGCTTGAGTCTATTAAGCATTTAGAAAGTGTTTCTAAAGGGATACATGTTTTTACCTTACCTAAGGTCAGGTAAGGGCTACCTGCTGACGTACACAGTACAGCATTAGTAAGTGAGTAATTAATTGTTTATTAATGCCCATCCAAGTAACATCTAAAATACAGGGTAGGATAAGTGGATGCATTAGTTAGCTGTTACTTACTGCTTATTCACTGCAAATACACAACCATAGTAAATGATTACTTGGGTATTTATTAAGGGTTTATTAACACATCAAACTATCATGGTAATTACTGCAGAGTAAAACACATGATGCTAAGTAATTAAATATTATTTAATGCTTATTACTGCATTAACTAAGGTTCAGTAATAAACAATAGTTAATGGCTTAATAATGCATTAAATAATATGTTTATTAATGCTATGTAATGCATAAAAGCAGTTGTTAATACTTTATTTAATGGTTTAGTAATGCTTAATAATGCACTAAGTAACATTAATAAAGGGGCCCTTATTGTAAAGTGTTACCAATGCGTTTCTTCTTCTACTGTGGAACCACTGGAGAAGATGCTGCAAAGAAGGATTCTTTATAAAATCAAAACAATTATTGACAACCCTGAGCATCCTCTTCATGACACCATCATGCAACAACAGAGCATCTTTAGTTGGAGGCTTCTTGAGAAATACACATCGCTACAGGAGATCCTTCCTGCCCACAGCCATCATATTTAATCACTCTTAGAAAATTATGAACTAATATGAGATCATTATTGTTACTATTATTTATTTGTTTTTATTATTGCTTTTGAAGAATGAGTTACAGCAACACTTAATTTCCCTTTGGGATTATTAAAGTATTTTTTAATTTAAATTGAATTAATCCCATAATACCAAATGTCTTATATGCTGTTTCTAAGAGGAAACAGGATTAATCCTTTAATGAATCACAATTCCACACTTGTATTCTGCTGTCTGGCAGAAGTAGCAAGTGCAAATTTTACACTTTTCAAATTATATTGTAGTGGCTTATGACAAATAAGTCCATTATTGATATAATAGTACCATTGGTTAAGATAAGGGCATCAATGGGTTCATTTTGTCATCTCATGTGTTCACACAACCTGTTCCAGACTTTGAATATGACACAACCCGGCCTATAGACAGCTAATATGTAGACACACGTGTACTATTTATGAGTTGGGACAGAAGAAAAAACAGTATTTTCTGTTTCCCAGAGTTCTCTTTATCATGAAAAAGAAACAGTTTGACCTAAGAAGCAAAGCTTGTAGGTTTCATCCCACTGGACACTGCAGTCACACTAATGCAAATGTCTCGTGGCAGATTTGAACATACATTATTCATATGTCTGTGTGTGTTTGACTAGGAATTCTACATTTGGGTTGATAAATTCACACAGAAAATGTACAATCAACAGCCATCACTGCTGCTCACCTGTGTGCTTTGCTGTGTGTGTGTGTGTGTGTGTGTGTGTGTGTGTGTGTGTGTGTGTGTGTGTTGTGGTCCTGACCTCCTACTGTTTTAGCAGATGCCAGCTCAGCTGCTCCAACATGCCTCCTCTCTCTGATTATAATGTATAGCCAGTCCCATATAGTGTATTTATACATATAAAGGATCAGCATATTGGTTGCCCCTTTTTATCAACTCATATATTTTGCATCACAGCTTTTGTAAATTGAATGTACATAAATATATCATGTGACTAGATAATTTTAGAAAACTAAATTTGTGATAGTTTAGAAAAAATATGAAACACCCCGTGTTACGGCTGCTGCCTCTTTGCCCTGGGAGCTGAAGCTCAGGACCACAGTCTGCTTCCCAGAGTCAGCACCAAGGACAGAGGCACGCTAACTCTGGGCTTCTGGACCTTCTCCTTCTAGCAATCTACCTGCACAGCTGCACCCAATCACCTGATTAGCTGCCAGAAGCACAAGAGGGCTGAAATGGGTGACGTGCCTTTGGGGTTTTGTTGGGTAAAGTTGGGGCTCCATTATCTAATCAGGGTGCGGGGCATGGGTGTGTCTTCCCCAGTGTAGGCCTTGATGGACCAATATTGTGAGTTTGAAGGGAGGGTAGGGGTTATTTTGCTGATTGGCTGAGGGGGTGTGCCCAATATCACACCCTAGCTTTTGCCTGAACCTGTGGTGGACCTTTTCTTTTTAGAATGTTGCCAGGGAGACAGGCAGGCCAGGGCTTTCAGGCATTAAATGGGAACGGTGTGGGGCTCCTTCTTGCAGCTGTTTACAGATGACTCCAAGGACCCAGTGAGTGTCAGGGTGGCGGTGGGTCTCGTTGTCCCTCACCTAGGCTAAAGCTATGGTTGTCAGATCCGGGACCGCTGTTCTGTGTTCACGGCTGAGATGGTAGCATTCGTGTGCGCCCTGCGATGGGTAGAGGAGCATGTGCCAGCGCGCTCTGTCATTTGCTCTGATTCAATGGTGACGTTGGAGACACTGTTGGAGATGTGCTCTAAATGTAGTCCCGACCTTCTGACTTCCATCAGGTGTTTGCTGCACAAACTGGTTCTGGGGTGTGAGGTCGGTTTTTTATGTTACCCCTTATTTTAGCTTAGACCAGCCACAAGTGCCATAACACCTTGCGTTTAGCACTAATATATTTTAGTAGAAGGAAATAAAGTTGCTAATAACAAAATTATGGTTTCATGTGCAAATACAAAGTTTTCAGATCATTTCAAGTCCTCTGCACTTCTATGTCACATTCATCACAAGATTTTTTTTTCATTAATCCACATGCAAACCTTCAAAATGTTAATTTTGGTAAACCAGTCTATAATCAAAGACAATGACATAGTTGTTGTTTAACGGCCCCCTTCTAAAACCTAAATAAATAATGTTTTCCAGCAGCAGATTTCCAGTGAAATCCCCTTTCTTCTGTATATTTTATGTTGTATTATTTTTTTGCATGAGTACATGTTGTAGTGGCTGGTCTGACCACATAAAAAAATAAACTTGGGTCAGCTGTGCAGCATGCTTCTAGAGAACCTCCTGATTTTTCTCGACAAGACAAGGAAGAATGACGTTATTATTTTAACCCATTTGTCTGTAGAGTACATCAGCTATAAAGCAAAGCTCAAATCTGTCAGAATAGCAGTCACTGTGAGAACTTATCACTGAAATATTAAACTAAATCTCATCAGGGAAGTGTGCAGGCAGCTGGCAAGTCAGAACCAGAGGTTCAACAAAAACTATCCATCACCATCATCTCCGAGTTTAGCTAGTTTGCTTCTTACTTCACTTGTCATGCCTTGTCATCACACCACAGCCAAAGATGCTCAATCACACACTTGAGCTCAACTGTCTCTCTTGGCTAACTTTTGACGTGTTTCAAACTGCGTGCTGGCAACAATGCCAGTCATAGTTGGACTGTGAGCATGATGTGCAACGCTCAGAAGACTCAGTTTCATTTCCACTTGTGTTTTAAATTAAACCCACCAGATGTCTGTTTCATGGTGCACAGCATACCATGTGCTAATGCAATGGACTGCTGCATACAAACTGCTGTTTTGTGTCAAAGGCATGCGCACTGCCGTGCACAGTGCTCGAGTCTGCGTGAACTCAAATGGCACTGGTGTGTGCTTGGGTTTTAAATAAAGTAATTTACCTTTTACAGTTTCTAATAAATAACAGCTATTTTTCCCCTAAACGAAGCCACATCACAACGGTGATAAAACCTAATGCCTTTCATTTCAAATTCAAATTTTATTTGTCACATACACAGTCATACACAGTATAATATGCAGTGAAATGCTTACACGACCGCCAATGACCTAAAAGAAAATAAAAAACTTGTACGTAAAATAAATAATCAATAAAAGGGAATTACTAAAGAAATAATTTACCTAGTAAAGTTAACTGTACAAGGCATAATAAAATATTGCGAAATATAAAAATATAAGGAGGGGGAGTATATATATATAGCAATGAGTGCAATTTAGGTCGTTTTGCCTCCATCTAGTTCCTAAAGCATTTGATGAGCGTCTCGACCTTTGATCTGCTACCCTAACAGTGTATTTCTGTGCTGATACAAAAAATTGTTTGCAAAATGTTTTAATTAGATATTATTGCACATTTAAAGAAAACACACATTTTTGATTTTTGCTGTATAAAAACAAAAAACAAATCAAAACCATCAAATTCTAAAAGACCTGCACTATTTTCAACAATTGTATACCAAAATGGGTCAGGCATGTCAGAAAATGTCTATTTCATCCTCTCTTCTAGTGATTTGTATCAAACATCACTTGATACTTACAGCTGTTAAAATTATTTGACATGTGTACATGTTAAGGAAGCATTTTAAAGGATTTTAAAGTGTTTGAGTTTTTAATAACTTTTTACTAATTAACTAATTTTGTTTTAGTACAATACCATTTACTTTTATCAGACAAAGAAGCAGTATGATTTTTTTGGCATATATTCATTGTGTTTGTTCATGTATATCAATAACAATAAAACATGCTTGCAGATTTAGAAAACTCAACTTTTAAGTCCTTATAAAGTAACTGGCTCTGATTTTTGCAATACTCTTGTCCCAAAAAAAGTAAAAGAGGGGAAAAAAATGATGATTTTAGAACATCACAGCTAACGACACACTGAGAATAACAAATAGAACACTATAGGATAATTTGTTGTGGAAATTATGGTATCTTTATAACATGTATACACACCCCACACATTACAGAACACTCACCAGGAAGCAGCATTTATTTTGAAAGGCAACTTCTCTACAATAAATATACACATTCCAGATTCATGGCTACAAAAACATGGACTTTTGTTTTGTAAAGGAATCAGTAAATCAGCATCACAGACTATATCAGTGTGTTGTCTAAAATACTGTTAAACATAGCCAAAGCATCAGTCAAGCTCTGAAATTGACTTTATTCAAATGTATGAT
This sequence comes from Aphyosemion australe, assembly GCA_006937985.1. NCBI lineage: Eukaryota > Metazoa > Chordata > Actinopteri > Cyprinodontiformes > Nothobranchiidae > Aphyosemion > Aphyosemion australe. The sequence goes on along the minus strand of SSNS01000174.1, from coordinate 508,358 downwards.
TTGATGATCGAGTGATATGGGTTATGATGGAGGGTTGCCTCAGTCGGTCAGGTTCAGCAACATCATATTCCTAAAAAGGTCAGCCGATTTTACCAAGGCCAGATATTTCTAACTACATTTTATTTTCTTCCCTGAGGACATGGAGCTTGTACAGAATGACAATGTCAGCAAACCTCTGACTCAAACTGTAAAAAAGTCTCATAGGCAGCAGTAGACATCATGTCAAAAAGAGTTTTAACCTTAATCTCACCAGCAACCTTTGGAATGTGTTCAAAATAATCAAACTGACTGAAAAATTACCATATTTCTGACTACAAATATGCCCTAGCTTTTTGTAAAAACGTTTAATTAAACCATGAATGAATAAAGGATAAAAATATATTTTTATTGTGAGTTTAAATATGTACATTGTCTTTTGTTTGCATGTTTTAAAAAGGTTTTACTCATTTTTTTCTTTGCTGTATGGGAATTATCTTTGAATATTCTGTTGTGTTTGATGGCTTGAGTGGGATTTAGGCATTGGAACCAGTCTCAGCTCATAAAACGTGGTCACGTTTCCACAGAAATTGTTTCATACCGCGGTTAGGGCAGCAATTATCACCTCACCATAATTTTTCAGTGGTGTAATAATTACGATGCACCAACTGTTCTCTGACCTGAAACTTTGTTACTATCAGACACAAAATGGGTATTGTTAAATGAAGGTCAACTAATATGAGGGTACAAAAATGGCTAGTGTTGATAACTGAGCAGTTAACATTAAATAAATGTTCCCCCAGAAGCTTGCTAGAGAAAATGTTTTTGGAATCTGAATTTTTTGTTGTGGAAAAAAAGGCAATTATTGCCTTCTGGTAAAAGCTATGCCTGTATGGGGCACCAGTTAAATAACATAAAAAGTGTTATTTAACCCTTTGAGCCCCCTTGTGCATTTCTTTGTGCAGGCAGTGTTTTTTTTTTTTTTTTTTTTTTTTTTTACAATGCAGAGTTTTTTTTTTTATAAAACCTGACATTAAAGGGGTTAAATCTAACAAACACACACATATTTTATTATGATTTGTGAGTGCTGAAGCCAAGGATGAAATCTGTGTAAAAAAATCTGACTTATGAAACATTATATAATTTTAATTACACCTTTTTATCAAGGACATTTTTTGTGCTAAGGGTCCCCAATGTTGCTTTTTTTAAGGGACCTCCAAGGGTTAAATTTGTTATGTTTCATAGATTAATTTAAAAACACATTGAGAATATTTTATATGTGTATAGTTATTTTGAATGATTTTAAAAATATTTAAGGTTAAATTAGCCTACCAAAATAAAAGCTTGCTCAAGAGGACCTCTAATATCTCAGACTCTCTTTGATAGTGTACAGGTTAGGGTTAGGTTATACCAGGGATAGGCAATACATCGATCGCAAATCAACAACAGTGCTGGTCGATCAGGAGAGAAAAAATGCCAAGTGCCAAGGAGCGGGCAGCTGCTTCTGATCTGACATCAACCGGCTGGTATAAAGGGAGGAGTCGGGCACAAACAACTCGCCAGATGATTACTCACCTTGGGTACACAAGCGCAACCTGAGTAGCACTAGCCACTTCGAGTCTTTTAATTATAGTTTCTTGTTGTTCTTCCGAGCCTTCATAATCACTCCTGTTTCTTGCCTTGCCTCCAGGAAACCAGCCCTTCTTCATTTACCTGTCTTCGCCAAAACCTACCTGGAACCCATCTCTGGACCACGCCTCACTTCCCCAACCCAGCCGACTCACTCTCCATCGCTCGCCTGCCTCCTTCCTGGATTCAAACTCCCGAGCAACCTTCACAAGCCTGGCACCACTCTCGGACCTGACCTCTCCACCCTCCCGAGCTCCCACCTCACAACGAACTGTAAGCTCAGAGCTCTCACTCACGGCCAGCAACTAACTTGTGTCTGTTTCTAGACCTTCCCCATGGACCAGTGGCTTGCTGTGACAATCACCTCCCATGGGCGGTGCTCCTTCTGTTAAATAAACATTTTGTTATATTTTTACTCACCTTCGTGTCTTGCCTCCTGATTCTGTATGTCTTGGGTCAGGAAATAACCTCAAAACATGACACAGACTTCGGCAAAGTGTGAATCAAGGGTGCAAAAAGGGAGGAGCCAAGGTCCACACTTGATGATCGGGACACCCTGCACACTGGCGTAACACAACTGAGGGGTGCAAGTGTGAAAGTGTGAGTATTGGGACTTGGCCATAAACGGAAGCGGAAGTGAAGCTGCTTTCAGCGGCTTAGCTCAGATGAAGATTGCAGCGACGATCGAAACGTCAGCACAATAAGGTAAAGAAAGATCTATCTGTGTTTTATAAAGAACAAAAAGTAAAAGAAAAAAAAAAAAAAAGAACTTGGCCAGAGTGACTCTTCAGGATGGACCGGGTCTGGAGCCTTCATTTCATCTCATTTCTGACACCGCCACTCAGTATTTTTATTTTGGCTTCATCATGTTTTTTCGACGTCTCTATTATCTCCTTTTCATCTTCACTGCTAGTTTTTCTTCAGCCTTTGAGTCATTTACTCCTAATTAATCCAGGGTTACCCTACGTGTGACTTCACAACCATTATTTCCTCTTTAGTTCTATCACATAAGCTCTGCATTCTTGCAGATTTTAACATTTAGATGTAACTTTATATATTTTGACTTTATCCTAACTTACTTTACAGTTCATGCCCCATAACACTAGAAGGTGCTATATCAAATACAGGCCCATTTACCATTTGCTGTATGACATCTGGTTTTATTTCTGTGCTTTGGCATCCTCAGTCTGTCAGTTTCACTGAAATTACTGAGAATTCAGATTCATTTAGCAATGTTACCGTTTGTGATTATTCCTAAGATTGGTGAATCAAACATTTTTAATCAATGGTATGAGTGATTGGGTTCTAAATGAAACAAGAATGCAGCCAGGGAGGCAGAGAGGTAAAATAAGTGTGTGATATAGTAAATAAGAAACATGTACAGTGGTGCTCCCAAGGGGTGGCCATGGCCACCCATTGAAATTTGCTGGCCACCCTAGGGAAGACCAGTGTTAATAAATCATGTTAATGTTCACTCAAACCACAAATTCATCTATTTAATCAAGACATAAATGTAAAACCCAATAAAATAATTATACAAATAATGAGTGAATAAAAAAAATCAGACTTTTAAAAAATGTATATATGTTTCTCCTGCTCAGCATTTTCAAAAACGGTTTATATCTCCATATTTGTTTGTGAAGACAGCAACAGGCAAATATAAAAAATTGAAAATAAATTTTGAAATAAAATTTAAAATAACTGAAATATAATTTTCTGAAATGTTTGTATTTCTCAATTTTGAGTTAAGTGTTTTGGATGCATATTGTTTTTTAATAAAAAAGAATAAAGGAACATGCAATACATCGCCACAGGCTAAACTCTCCCAGAGTTACCACAAGGACCAAGTTGGTGTCCCACCCCAAAATTTTCTCTGGCCGTGTCTGGTCACCCTTATCAAAATTTTCTGGGGGTGCCTCTGAACATGTATAAATTGGAAACCATTAGAAAATGGGAAAAGGACAGAGGTTTGATTTGACTGATGACAAAGAAGAGCATGATGAGCTGATCAACTGATGTTTACGATGATTTGAGAGGAAACTATGGAAAACAGGAATGCAGAGTGAAAATAAATGGAAAACTAACAATAGAACTCAACGCAATGACCAAAATGATCAATAAAACTGGATATTTTTCTAGCACTCTTTTTAGCCTCATGGGTTTAGCATCATCACTTTCACTGCCTTCCTCCTTGTGCTCCTAATACGTAGTATCACCAAGCAGGAAGTGCCAATTCCCAGATTTCTGCATTCAGCACAAACATAACAAGAGACCAAAAAAATGTGACTAAATGACTTACAGACATCCTTAGGCACAAGTGACTTGGCACGAGTAAAAATAGGCTCTGAGTAATGGATTTTCTAATTTGTGAAATTGAAGTTTGGAAAGTCAAAACGGCCCACACAAAGGTCTTACAAAGGCACACATCAAAACGGCTTTAAGCAAACGAGCTTAGCTGTGACTGAAACGAGGGAGGGTTGAAAGAAGTCCTTTCATGCATAACTCATCAAACCAGCAGCAGCGTTCTCTTATCATTACCCAGCGACCTAATGTTATGTGATGTAATTCATAATGCAGAAAGAGCAAAGAGAAAACAGTGAGCTTACATTGATTAATATTTATATGCTTCAGAACCTTGAAAGATGCTGAGATATCACTGGTCAGGGCTCTAATCAACACATAAAATATGCACACTGATATTTGCAAAAAGAAAAAAAAAGCTGCAGAAAATAATTTGCAGCTGAAATGTTTGCGACTGAATAAATTATGATTCTGTGCAAATTTGTTCACAACTGAGAACTTGACAAATGACCCCATTATGGAAGGCCACTTTTGAGTAGGTTTAGCTGAATTAAAGATACCGTGTAATGATTTTAAAATAAATATTTCAGCACTTTTGTGGATTACATTCGTACTTTCTGGCTACTTTGCGTTTATTCAGCTGGTATGTAGAAGATAGTTGGGGCGTTGTAGCTGTGCGTTCATGCATGAAAACAGCATATATGCATCTGAGAGTGTGTGTTTTTCTAGCTGTGTTTATTATCTGCACATGAGCACTACAGTTCCCTGCTGTTTTGTAATTAAAGCTGAAGTCTAGTCTAATTCCCCTTACTTTGCAGTTCTGGAGGTTAATTGCAAAAGCCATGCTGCCCGTGGCAATCTCTCCACCATTTCAGTATTTTCTTATGCAAACTACAGAGAAGATTGTTAGGAGTAAATGAGTGGATGCAGAGATGCAGTAATAACAACACCATTATCCTCTTGGTGCACGAAGAGAAACAGGGTGAGGCAGGGTAACTAGTTAGCCCCCATGCAAATATTAGCAAGGGCAAAACAAGTGCTAATGGCAAAAAAAAGATGCTTACGTTTGGTTTTTAATGATTAATTTGCTGATCGTGTTTGTGAGTGCGCTGGGAGTTGTGGGAACAGAATGGGTCTACCACTGTGCAAACTAAAGGGAAAAGAAAAATGTGCAACAGAAGTATATAAAAGAAGCATTTTCTTTAAAGTGCCTATGTTATATTTAATCAAGTACATTCCTAAACCTCTGCACAGCTGTACTGTACATGAGTCTTGTCCACAAAGACCAAAGCAGGTTTTACAAGATTAATGAGTTCTAATTGCAAACCCTTTACTTCAGAGACAAAGAAGCCATGTTTGCTGCTGTATGTGTGTAACGGGCAGTTGAATCTGGCTCAGTCAGACGTCCTCTAACCTTCTCAATGTGCAGCTCTCTGATTGACATCTCTGTGTTGAAAAAGTGGAGAGTGAGAAGACCAGATATTGCTGCGGAGGTCAGGGTTGAGCAAAGTGAGCAATCACTTCAATCCGTGTGTATGTGTGTGTGTGTGTGCATCCATATCTACCTTCCCATTGCAATTTCCCCTTTGTGATGATACCAATTTTGCCAAAAGATAGCACTTGCTATTGAATTGTAAAGATACCATTTGACACCAAGATGATTCTCCTCCATGTCAGAAAATACAGCTTAGCTAACACCTTGATAACTGAACTAATGAACAAAGACACAAACACACTCAGAGTCTTCATTCCAGGGAATTTAAATTGAACTGGATGAGGGATTTAGGTATTATAGTCATTTTACATGTATCCTCATGATCAGGAACTCAAAATTAATATAATATAAATTACTCCAATTTGTATCAAATACACTACCTGGCTAATAAAAAAAACTGTTGCTTTCTGGATTTTTGATGTGGGGTTACTGCAGTTATTCAGGTCTCAGCTCAGATTTATTATGTACCCAAAGGATGAGGTCCTGAAGCAGACTACATGAATGTACTAAATGACCAGTTTATTACATCAATGGATTTTTTTCCCCTGATGGCACGGGCATATTCCAAAATTACTATGCCAGGATTTCTTGGGCTCAAATTATGAAAGACGTTCAGGGAGCATGAGACATCATTTTCACACATGGATCGAGATCTTAACAGCAATGACAGTTTTAGGGATGTTCTCGAACAGGCTTTGTGCAGGGGATGGACTCTCATCATCAATACAGGATCTTGGTGAAAAATTAGTGCAAAACTGGATGGAAATAATCCATTGATTATTGAAACAATGTCTCAGAAAATGTGTATTGGTGTATTGTAGTCAAAGCTAAAGACAGTCCAGCGAAATATGTATGAGCTTTTTTATTTGTTGACTTATTTTTATGACCAGTAGCTGCATTTACTCGTTGGTTCTTTATAAATTTTATTATAACATGGGTGAAAGACCTCACATGGTAGTACTAACTGGATTAATATTTGTTACATCTTAACAAACATCCTTTTGATGGAGAAAACAAAGTAAGACAGGTTATTAAGTGTATAAACATGATTGTATAGGTGTATAAAGTGTGTATAAAAGGGTGGCTCGTGGCCTGTACTACATAGTATATCACTTTTCTGGGGTGTCTTAACTATTTAAAAAAATAAAATGAATTTAAAAAATACCAACGAGTCAGAGTTGCGCTGCTGTTAGCCAATCAGAGGCGAGATATCCAAATATTAGAAAATAACACTCCAAATCCTGCTGTCTGAAGCTCAACTTTGATCTGGCTCATTTCTAGTTCCTGAAACAGGCACACAGGAGCTTCTTCCACCTCACAGATGGACTTTCATTGGCATTCATTCCTACTAGAGACCACAACAAATGTATTAAAATATGAGTAAAGTTCAATTTTCAAGATATTACGAAGCTGGAGAGGTTTTATATTGTCTCAAGTTCTAGGTTTACCCAGAAGTTTCCTCCCATAGGCCATGCTTTCCAAACCTCCAAAGGAAGAACGACCTCCACAAGACATCGTTGCCAGATGCCTGAACCACCTCAACAGAATCCTTTTGATATGGAGGAGCAGCTGTTCTATTCTGAGCTCCTCTTGGATTATAAACCACCTCACCTTGTCCTAAGGCTGAGCCCGGCCACCCTACGGAGGAAGCTTATATTAGTCACTTGTAGCTGGGACTTCTTTCTTTCAGTCATGATCCAAATCTCGTGATCATAGTTTGAATTTTTTTACCAAGACAGACAGGAGCAATGCCCTCTTTACAGCTGATACTGTCCCAGTTCACTGGTAAATCTCTCACCCCATCCTAACATAACTCTCAAACAAGACACTTAAACTTCTCATGAGGCAAATACTCACTCTCAACCCTGAAGGGAACATTCCACCTTTTTTCCATCGAGAAGCATTGCTTCCAGGAGCTGACTCTCACCACTACTGCTGCAAATCCTTTAACTCAGTTTAATAATTCATGTCCTGTTTGTTAGGATCGTTGGGGATGACCATAAAGTGTTAAATCACTTTCATAGACTTTGGAGGGAGCCATCATCCACTGACTGAGCAAGGCACATTTTCCTTTACTAGTTTGACAGCAAATGTAGTCGACGCAGATGTCTAGACAGATACCTCCACTGTGCTCAAAATGCCACAGGTCTGGTTTTAATTTTGATTGAACAGAAGAGGGAATGGTGTGTTGGGAAAAAAAGAAATAAAGGGACACATCCTCAGTGGGAAACACGCAGAACATTTAGGATTGCTGTAATTATTTTTAACACTTTTAACTGTCTCCTCTAATTGGGATTTCATGAACCCACCGTGGTGTTTTTCTCCATAGTGTGCAGTGTGCACAAGTCAAATGTGTCGTTAATGCACGTGTGAGGGGTTTGATGGAGACGTGGATATCGTCAAGTGGCTCAAGCAAAGCTCTTTGCTGTCAGCTCATTTGTCTATATCATGCACAATCAGAACAGCTCCACAAGGAGACAGCCATAACAATCTAGTTGGACAATCTCATAAACGCACACACCACTACACAATTACGGGTGAGATAATCTCTGACATTTAGCTTGATAACAAAGGTACCCATGGCACTCAGAAAGCAGACAGGAAAACATAAACAATCGTACATTCACTCACTTAAGCCTCATTACATACCAAAATGTGTAGAGCCCAAATGTTCTTCCACACAGGAATAAATCATTTCTAGCAGGAGACAGTCGGCATGATAAAGCTGATTCATAATTTATCAGCACTAATAGCCACCTGCCTGGGCTGCTAGCTATTATCTGCCATAAATTATGGGCTTAGAAACTCATGTGTTTTGACTGAGTACATTTTGAGAGACAGGCTGAAAATATAAATTTAAAATGAGGCTAAGGTTGAGTTTTTGACAGTGCTGTGAGAATCAATGTGCAAACGCAGTATGTGGCTGCTCTGCATGTAGTTGTCAGCACAATAAAACAAAAAACAAAACGTCCACTGCTGCAAATCATGAGGCAACAACAAAAATATAACTCAGAACATTGAAAATACATTGAAAAAGTACATTGTCATAAAAGTTATACAACTGTTATACCCCATGACTGGATGAGGCCAGAATGATCAGAGGTTTTTCAAGGTCTTAGGATATGTGCCCCACTCCACAAAAAGCCAACGATTAGATCCATAGAATTGTGCTTTAATGGGAAATATATGTTTTGCAGACAAGTAGGTGTCAGTAGGTACATAATTGAATTACCAGATGGACAGGCACAAAGATTACAGGTGGTAGTGTGCCGGTAGGTTAATAAAATAGTTCCATGAGCCCTTAGGTACTCGATAACGCTATAAAACGAGGAGGATGCTTTACGTCAATGTGGCTGATTAACTTAGAGGAAATGAAATTCAGAGACACAAGCTCAAAACTTAAAGTTTAATCCAAACATATTGACTTAAGTTTATTTTTTTTTATTATTTAATTTAGCCTTGCTTTAGCTTTGACATTCAAGGAAGTGTTTGTGTTGTTTAAGTCGTTTCAACCCAAAGATGTAAATTGCAGACCCACATACCTGCATATGTGTTCAGGAACCACTCTGATGAGAACATCTGAACACCACAGACGGACTCAAACAACAATTATGTTCTTGTATTTTTAAAAAAGTGGCTTTTCTTTAGATTCTTTACATCAAAAGAGTAGTGACATCAGTTCAGTTCCATTTTATAGGACTAGAGTCAGCAGATCCAACTGACTTTTTGAACTTTTTTGACTATTTTTATCTATTTTTGCATTGCAATGCAGACAAAAACAAGTCTGAATCGATTAAAATAGGTACAAATTATTAGTCATGACTGACTAAATATTGCATCTTACTGTGGACAAGTAATCATTTCAAACACAATAGAGGAAGCTGAATGAGGCCAGTGATGTGTCAAGAAACATTCCCTCCTTTTAATCATTTTATGATTGCATCCCATATCTCCTTCAAACCAATAGTAAATGTTATTTTTCACCAGTTGGCCGTTGAACAAAGTCGATATCTAACAGGTTTGAGTTGGACTGATCCATTTAGTAATGGGATTACATTAGCTCAGCTGTCAACATTTATCAAGCATGTGTGCATCTCTATAAAGTATCTTAGTCTTTAACACACATAAATGAGCAAATATGGTATATCACACAATCAGCTTCAAGTCCAGTGTTTAACCTTTGCTCGCGTTTAATCTTTAGGGCTAAAAACTTTGACTAAAGAAGTGGAGCAAGGTGATTATTTGGCTTAAAAGATAGGAAAAATGTGAAATGATGGAAAAAGAGTGACTGACATTAGAGAAACATCCAAATGTAATTTTAACATTCTGATAACTTCCCATCTGACTAGCATTAGAACTAAACAGGCTTTGTTTTATCATCACTGAAGCACTTTACCTATTAAGCCTTTGACCCTTCCCAACTGAAGCACTTCTTTAACAACTACAGAGTCTTTATCTAACTACAGACTCTCGTGTATTTGGAAAATCCGGATTTCTGAACTACAGCTCTTACCTGAAGAGGAAATGTAAGGATGTGAACTTTCTAGCTTAAAAGTTAATGCAAGGAGGTCTGATTGTGAATGTTCAATCACATCTGGAATATTCAATGTTAGGCCTACAGCGAATGCCTTTTTTATTCCTCATTTTCCACTCAAGTTTCAGTTATAAAATACATTTAGTGATAATAAAAGCTGTTAGTAGCAGACAAATAATGTAAAGCTTCGAAAGAAGGTTTGTGTTTAAACTAGAGTTTGCTGATTTGTAAAATCAGGGAAATTTGTTGGTTTGTTGAGAACCTGGAGGATGGTAAGTGATGTTATTTTGTTGAAATGCTTGATAATTAAATTCATGGAAGGATTTCTCAAGTTTCAACAGACAAAAGAAGCAATCTTCTCCCCCAACATGTGTTTGCTTTATACCAAAGAAAATAGATGACACTGGAATGGAACTGAACAAGAGCTGCAAACGTTCAAGTTTCAGAGGGTTGGAATGAAATATGCTCTTTTAAAACATGCATTTCCACTGCTGGACTCCACTTCCCTGGATCCAAAAAGGCAAAGTGGAAAAAGTAATTTAATTTTGCTATGAGTTATCAAGATTATTGAAAGGGAAAGTAATTAAATAAAGACTTCGAACAAACTTTTTTTTTGTAGAAAATCCTGTCTGAGTCTTACAAATTTCTTTCACTGTCAAGTTAGTTTAACATCCAACTTTGACTACCAGAGCCTTGGAGTGCGTAGGTGAGTGTGTTTTAATAGAGGGAAATTTAAAACTTGAAAAAAATATATTTGTCATTAGTGTCCTCCAACTGTGTGTGTGTGTGGTCTTAGATTGTGGTTTTACAAGGTCTAATATGATGAGTCAAAAATCTGTCCTTAAACTGTGGACATCCCTGATTTATAATTTACACCTGCTTGCAGGATCTTTTTCTTCCATTTTTCCACTTACAGATGAAATTTCTGAGCTTGACAGGTCATAAAATCCATCACCATGAAGATTTGGACTGTGCCCAAAACAGGGAACCTTCACCCTGATGCAGCCTTTTAAAAGTAGAATATCAGCTGCACTTGGTTTATTCATCTGCATAGATTAGTATGATTTAGCTAAGATGTAGCAGGAATCATGGAAACACAACATACCATATAAAACTATAAAATTAAAATATTAAAATTAAAAATCAGTAATTATAAATATTATATTGACAACCTATTTTTTAAACATTTCTAATCTTTTAAATTCATATTATTTTATTAATCATATATACGTTGTTACGGCCAGGTGTTGGTGTAAAAATGAAGGGCAGTGGCGTAACACAAAAAGGAGTGTGTAGGTTGGTAAACTTCATACAATGGTTTAATATAAAAGGATTTAAAAGAACTGATGCTCCCACAATGGTAACACACATTTAGTTACTTTTAGGTTCTTGGGTTTTCACATTTAAAACAGAATACTACTGACCACAGCACTTTTATAAACAAAGGTCCTCTGATCATACACACTTCTTGTGGCAGGAGGAAGCAGTGGGGTAAAAACATAACACAGCCCCAAGGCTATAAAACAAACAGAGCTCACTCTAGCTCCTCAGTAAAAACCCTTAAAAGCCAATGAAACCAAAGTGGCTCAATTGGGGGCACATATCCGGTCCCCCTTTCTCTGCTGGCAACTTTGCCATTATATGTTCTCAGGTGGTGATTGTCAGATTGGGTGTGGCTGTGTTGGCTGAAGGGAGGAGGAGGAGGGGCAGAAGCCCATGCTTGGTGTGCCTCAATCTCACTGGAGAGCAAGAGATGGCGTCGATTCCAGTACTGATCTCCTGCTCCTGGCCCAAAGAGGCAACACCCGTAACACCCCCTCCCTTAAAAAAAATGAAAAAATTAACACAGGCGCCATCACAAACATTGTATGAAAAATGCATATTTTCCCCTAAACCAGGGTTTCTCAACCCTGGTCCTCAGCACCCCCCTGTCCTGTATGTTTTCCATGTCTCTGCTTCAGCACATGGCTGCAGAAGCCTGTTAATCGCTCACTCATTTGTGTCAGGTGTGTGGCCGCAGGGAAAACACTGGTGTTTGAAAGGGCAACATGGAAAACCTGCAGGGCAGGGGGGCGCTGAGGACCAGGGTTGAGAAACCCTGCCCTAAACAATGCATCATTTTCCTAAATCAAAACTGGTTAATCTAGTTATCAAAGTTGTCAGGATGATAATGAAAGACTTTCAAAGTGTAAAACATGCATTGTGGTATTTTTTTTCGTAATAACTTTTTGGAGAATATGAGAATTAAAATGTAAGAATGGAGTAAAATAATAATAATAAAAAGCCTGTATTTGACATAGCACTTTCTAGGATTCTACAACCCCCAAAGGTGCTTTACAACTCAGTTATTCACCCCTACACACATACATTCACACCCTGGTGGTGATGAGCTATAGTGTAACCACAGCTGCCCTGGGGCACACTGACAGAGGCAAGGCTGCCGAGCACTGGCACCACCGGTCCCTCTGACCACCACTAAGGAGGGTAAAGTGTGTTACTGTACCCAAAGACACAATGAATGTGACAGACTGAGCAAGGCTCAAACATTCAACACTCCCGTTACTGAGCAGGCACTTAACTCCTCTGCCATTGTCAAATAAAAAACATCAAGACCATCTTAAGAACACAGTAATATTCTAAAGTTGTGACTTTTGTTGTTTACGTTGCAACCAAAGAGACAAAAATTTATCAGACTTTGAGGTCCTATGAACTTGTTTTTGAACATTTCCTTATCTTTCTTGGCTAAACACAGTCTACTGACAAAGAGACTAGCAAATTAGCAAACTAGCAAATTAAACGTAACATCAAATGACAACCATCTTCTAGTGATGCCCTCATTATTTTTAGAAAAACCTTTAGAGAATCACCTTGCTAATGCACAGACACCATTTTATGCATGTTAAATAGTCATTTTTGAGCATGCTCTCAAAAAAAGCTACATCAATAAATGTTGTCTTGCAGGTCTAAAATAGGATGTGGGATCTTCAAGGAACCAACCCTGAGGAGCATGGATGAAAAACTGAGAAGCAGGTGAGTCCAGGAGGTAGATTGCAGATGACAATGTTCAAGATTATCATGGTTAAAGCAACATTCCGCAACTTTTACACCTTAAAATTATGCTTTTTTGTAAAGTTTTTGCATCATAGTATTAACTATTATGTTCATTGTCATACCTGTGATAGTGTTGGGGTGTCCCATGTCTGTTTACTGCACTATAAAGTTTTTGAGCTTCGGGTAGCCGCCGGAAGTACTGACTGGGTGTTGCTTTATGGCAGTATATGGCAAGCCAAAGGGATAAAAAAAAAGCGTGCGTTCTAAATGCGCGTTACATCCGCCAAAATGCGCGTCCTGAATGCGCGTTTTGACGCTAAAGGGGGCAAAAACTCACGTGTTCTAAAAGCGAGCATTATGTCCGCCAAAACATGCGTCTTGAACGAGTGTTTTGGCGGACATAATGCGAGTTTAGAACGTGCATTTTTTTTATCCCTTTGGCTTGCCATAATTGTTTAACGTAGACTCGCTGTTTAGCAGTGGCAGATCCACCAAAGAAAGCTAGAAATCCCGTATCAGAGGAATATAGGAAAAGAAAAGAAGAACGTCATAGAGCAAAAGCAAAGACCAGAGTTATTATTGGGCCGTCTTTTCCTCGCTGGAGAGCTCTTTTAGAAAGAAAGGCATGTACTACGGACTCTGACCTAGCCGTGCTGCTAATGAATAGGTAAGTAATAAATTATTTCACCGGGGTTATTATGTTTGGTCGGGCATGAAGTTGTTATACAGTCCTGATAAAACTATTTATTCAATGTGTGGAGGTGGGAAAGTTTGTTTTCGTCATTTTGCCTGACATTAGGAATGTAAACATGCCACTTTTGCCCCAGAGAGAGATTTATTGTTACGACAGTGACGTTACGCAGCAAGCCTCTAGAGGGCGACGGAGAGCATATAACTGCAAAGTTGCGGAATGCTGCTTTAAGCTGATGAAACTCTTACGTACAGGTAATTTGAGGTGTGGTTTCACAGACAATGTCACAGGTTAGTATGAAATATCCCACTAAACCACCTGTAGAAAGAAGAAAAAAGTTAAAAAAGGAAAAGGAAAATAAGGGAAATAAAAGATGAAAGTGACCGTACTGCTCAGTCTCTAACAGCCAGCCAGTTAATTTCATAGGAACAGTCTGGTGTAAGTGACGGTGTTTTACCTTTTAGTCTACACATGCATTCATAAACTGTTGTTATTGTCTATCTGTGCTTGTCTGAATGCATGTCTTTCTGTTCAGTGGCGTAACTGATGCGTAATGGTTGATATATGATTGATGCATAATTATGTAATCAAAGGCTGTCAATCATCCCTTTTGTTATGCGACTGTTCCGCCAGCTCGGTTGTTAATTCTGACTCTGTGACAGCCTTTATAGTCTATTTGCCTTTGTTTCAGCAGAATACCAATGATGTTTAGAATATGCACTTAGAGCTTAGGTGACCCCTTCTCACTGTCAACAACAATGAGACAGGATAGTTCTCTCTCAGGCTTAAGAACAGGATTTGTAAGCAAGTTTAGACACAGAGACTCATGTTTGGTTACAGACATTCAGCGCATGCAGATATGTCAACACACATGCACACACACTAATTGAAGCTTGTACTTTGGACACCTGCTGGTTATTTCTCTCAGTAGGGAGTTTAGCTTCAACTGCCCCTTGCCATGTTGGAACACCCACATATGAACAGTGCATCCTGGGGTTTGTGTATTAATATACATTCAACAAGGCTGTACAAATGTTCTGCAGAACAGTTGTCCTAAGTGGCCATTTTCCATTTTTATAGCTTGTTAAAGGTCACCTAGTAGAGAGTAAAACAGTTTTCTCAATTTCTTTATTCTTGTAAACAATTATTGCAAGACAGGATTCCAATTCAGATCAACAATAATGGATTAACAGGTTTAACAGATACGTTATATTGTAGAGGTTAAAACAGAAATGAGGTCAGCTGACTACCTGAATATACTGAATGACCAGGTTATTCCATCAATGGATTTGTTCTTCCCTGATGGCACGGCCATATTCCAAGATGACAATGCCAGGATTCATCGGGCTCAAATAGTGAAAGAGTGGTTCAGGGAGCATGAGACATCATTTTCACACACGGATTGGCCACCACAGAGTCCAGACCTTAACCCCATTGAGAATCTTTGGGACATGCTGGAGAAGGCTTTGTGCAGTGGTCAGACTTTACCATCATCAATGCAAGATCTTGGTGAAACATTAAAGCAGCATTCCGCAACTTTGCAGTTATATGGTCTCTGTCGCCCTCTAGAGGCTTGCGGCGTAATGTCACTGTCGTAACATTAAATCTCTCTCTCGGGCATAAAAGTCATGTTTGCATTCCTAATGTCAGGCAAAACAACAAAAACAAACTTTTCCACCTCCACACATTGAATAAATAGTTTTATCAGGACTGTATAACAACTTTATGCCCGACCAAACACAATAACCCTGGTGAAATAATTTATTACTTACCTAGCCATTAACAGCATGGCTAGGTCAGAGTCCGTAGTTCATGCCTTCCTTTCTAATGGCACTTACACACTAGCACCGGGTCGGCTCCGATCGGTCGGCCTCAGTCGGCCCCGGCCCCGCCAGGTTGTTTACACACGTCTTCCAGGACACCCTTTGGAATGCGGACGTGATAGGCGGTCTCAGAAATGCGCGCGAAAATTTGGCGCGAATATATCAGTGATGTGGGCGGGTCAAAGGAGTGCGGAGAAGTCTGCCCGGTGTCTGCGCTCATCACAGCAGACGGGAACAGAGAAACGGCTGGGTGGGTCACCGCGAAGTCCGCGGTCTCTTCCTTATTAAACAAAAAGCTGCGTGGCAGCACTGTGTCAGTGTGTATGTGTGTATGTGTGTGTGTGTGCGCGCGAGCGCGCGCTGCGCTCATCACAGCAGACAGGAACAGAGAAACGGCTGGGTGGGTCAAAGGAGCGCGGATAATTCTGCGGTCTCTTCCTTATTAAACAAAAAGCTGCGTGGCGTCAGTGTGTGTGTGTGTGTGTGTGCGCGCGCGCTGCGCTCATAACAGCTGACGGAAACAGATAAAACAGCTTCAGTCAGAGGCTTGTTAACTCCTCCGCATTCAGAGTGATAATGAAGCGCGCATGGGGGAAGCCCCCGCTGGCGGATTCTATCCGCTAATCGGAGGTTCCCCCTAAAGGTAGGCGTGAATTTGAGCCGACCAATGAGTCGGCAGTGGGTGTGTTGGCCCGGTTTCGACAAAAAGCAGACCACCTTCAGATGAGGGCCGAAAACACGTACGGTTCAGCCCCAAAAATCCCCGGGCCACACGGATGTGAAAGGAACATACCCAATCCCGCCCGGTCCGAGCCGGTGCTAGTGTGTAAGTGCCATAAAAGGGCTCTCCAGCGAGGAAAAGACGGCCCAATAAGAACTCTGGTCTTTGCTCTTGCTCTATCACGTTCTTCTTTTCTTTTCCTAGATTCCTCTGATAAGGGATTTCTAGCTTTCTTTGGTGGATCTGTCACTGCTAAACCACGAGTCTATGTTATACAATTATGGCAAGTCAAAGGGATATGTGAGTTTTTGCCCCCTTTGGTGTCAAAACGTGCGTTCAAGATGCGCATTTTGGCGGACATAACACACGTTTAGAACGTGTGCTTTTTTTTATCCCTTTGGCTTGCCATATGCTACCGTAAAACGACACCCAGTCAGTACATCCTGCGGCTACCCGAAGCTCAAAAACTGTATAGTGCAGTAAACAGATGTGGGACCCCCCAACACTATCACAGGTATGAAAATGAACATAACAGATAATAGTATGATGCAAAAACTTTACAAAAAAGCATAATTCTAAGGTGTAAAAGTTGTGGAATGTTGCTTTAATGAAACACTGGATGGAAATAAATCTTGTGACATTGCAGAAGCTTATTGAAACAATGCCACAGAGAATGTGTGCTGTAATCAAAGCTAAAGGTGGTCCAACAAAATATTAAAGTGTCTGACTTTTTATTTTGGTAGTGACTTTTTCTATATCAGTGTTTTTGTTCCACAGGCTTCACCGTGGCGCTGCACCACGGCTGAAATTCCAGCACCACGCCAACAAAATGCCCCCCCTCCCTGGACAGTATGGAGGCGACGCACCGCACGCACAACAGCTGTTGGTTCAGAGACAGGAACAATAAATGAGATATGCAGACTGAGCTAGACTCTGTTTAAAGCATTGTTAAAGTATCTTTTGTGTCTGTCACACAAAAGAACACAAACCCTTGTATTTTGCATCCATCACAGCTACTTTTGCAACATACTGCCAAGAGTAGAGAGCAAGTGGTGGGAAGTGTTATCTTTTTATTTTTCTGAAATATCAGATTGTGTTTCCAGGGAATAGCATTTACCAAACAGCATTAGTTTTCATTTGCAGCATGAAATCAAAGATTATCAAGTGTATTTTTATTTTTATTTTCTGCAGCCATTTATCTAATTTCTATCTTGAGTTGTGGTTGAATACAGTGAAATGCAGGAACATGTGATTCCTATATATGGTCTTTGAGAAGTTAGAGAATTATATGCAAAATAAATCTTCAGCATGATTCTTCACGTTTAAGCATGAATGAGTAATAGCTGTTCATCAGATATGTTGTAAATAGTATACAGTCATATAGCACCTTTATAACAGCCAAGAGTTTGTATGGTTTTTTATTGACCCATGCTGTGCCGTTGAGTGTACAGAGTTTTGCCCAAGGACTCTTTGGCATGCTAGGACTGGGAATCAAACCTCTAATGCACAGATTGAAAGACAACCTCCTAATCACTTAGGTAAAGCTGTCTCTGTTTACAGCAGTGCTTCGGTGAAATTCCAGAACCGATTAAGATTTTCAATATTCCAAACTATGGCAAATTAATGAATAATTAACTTTAATTTAACTACATTCTGGCAAGCACTGTTTTAGGGCTCCTTAAAATGTGTCTCCCAATATGCTATTGTTAATTTCTCCTCATCAGGCAATATCTAATAATATAGATTTTTACTGAACATTCAATATTGTTAATAGCTCCTACCCTGTCCACACTGGTTTCATATGATGACCTCTGATCTGAGCATCACAGTCATAGAAATTCATCATACAAAGTAGTATAGCAATAAATATTTTGTGGCTAAATAAATAAATAATGAAGTGGATCTCTTAAATTTGTCCAAAAACTTCAGCCAATAACATGGCTCGGTCCAAAACCAATAATTTGACCTTTCAGTTGTTGCGTCACCACACCGCAACACTTCAGCATTTACTCTGGTTCTCCACTCATTTTGCTTTCACGCATTTTGCAGCATAACATCAGGTTCTCCAGCTCAATACCATACCTTACCACTTATTTTTGTATAGCACTTTCAAAATGCAACAGGAGGGTTTCACTAAGTGCTGAAACAGTTAAAGGACCAAAAGCAATCTAATAAAAACATAACAGGTAACAAATTGCAAAGTAATAACACACAAAAACCTAGCATCAAATGCAGTAGTCAACTAAAGTAATAAAGTAGTCAATGGCACGAGACAAGAAGTACATTTTTAAATTAGATTTAAAAATTGAGACAGAAGGTGCCAGACAGATTTGGAGGAGCAGAGCATTCCACAGCTTGAAAACTGAGAAAGCTCCCTCACCTTGAGATTTATAATGGGATCTAGGGACAGACAGAAGTAGCTGGTCTGCTGACCTGAGTGAGCGTAGTGGGGTGATACGGGGTGAGGAGTTCAGCAAAGTAGGGGGAGCCAAGCCATGGAGGGACTTAAAAACAAAAAGAAAAATCTTAAAATTGATTCTAAAATCGATGGGAAACCAATGTAGAGATTTTAAAACAGGGGAAATAGGTTGTTGCTTGTCTATTCCAGTCAAAGACCTAGCAGATGTGTTCTGTACCAACTGTAGGTGGAGAATGGAAGACATATTGGCATCACGAAGGCAGGCTTTGCAGTAGCTGCATCATGACGTAATAAAAGAATGAATGAAAAATTCCAGGTGGTGCTTACTAATGAGAGATTTCAGTTTTGAAATGCGTCTCAGCTGGGAAAAACACTGTTTTACAACAGAAGGAGTTTCAGTATCCATCATTAATTTGGGGTCGACAGTAAGGCCAAAGTTCATGGCTGAGCATTTAGCGGAGGTAAGTAAAAGGTTGAAGTCAAGGGGACAGGGATTGCTTTCATTATCTTGGGAAATCAGAAATCAATTCAGTTTTGTTGTCATTTAAGAGTAAAAAACGTCCTCAAGCCACATCTTGACCTCAGGAAAGCAGTCGAAGAAGAGAGGTAGAGAATTTTAAGAGCATAGGGGGATGTAGATTTGACAATTGTCAGTGTAGAGGTCACCGTAGTTCTTAAAAATGAATCTGAGGGCCAGTATGTATAGTGAAAATAGAAAAGGGGCAAGAATGGAACCTTGGGGGACCCCACCAGGAGAGACAGGTAGAGTGAGAACAACGTTCGTCTAGCATTACCTGAAACATTTAGTCATTGAAGTAAGACCAGAACCATGTTATTGCAGTATTAGTGATACCTGCACAGTGGTCCACCTTGCGGAGGAGAAAGTTATGATCTATTGTGTCAAATGCTGAATAGAGGTCAAGAAGAAGCAAAAGAGAACCAGAATGAGAAATAGTAAAAAGATCATTAAAAACATGTTCAAGAGCTGATTCAGTGCTAAGTACAGTTTTAAAACCATGAAAGGTGTCTAGGAGGTTGTGATTCTTAAAGTGAGCAAGGGTTTGATAATAAACAATTATTCCCCAGCCCTTAGAAAGGAAAGGAAGTTTAGAAATGGAATGGAGGTTAGTCAAGTTTGGGTTTTTTCAATAGTAGTTGGACTGCAGTGTGTTTAAAGGCCTGCAGAACTTCATAGTACACCAGACTAAGATTACTGACTTCCAGAAAGGTCAAGCCAACAGAAAGGATGTGAGGGTTCAGGACATCCAAAGAGTAACCAGAGGGAGTCATGGAGGAAACATTATTGTGCAGCTCATCAAACATGATAGGATCAAAATGGTCCAGCCTGATTGTGGGTGAAGCTGGAAGGGAGTGGCTAAATGTGCTGGGGGGTATTTGGTTCCAGATCAGATAAATAATGTTAGAGAAGGAGAAACAGCCAGCTGCTACCACTTCAACTTTGGGACAAACTCCCAGAGTCCCAATAGAAAAAAATGATATTTGAAGTTGCAAAAACAAAAGACGTTTGGACCTATGGTGACGTGGCCTATAGGGATGATATTCTGTGTGTGCTGCCTAAACGAGTGAATTTCCCCACTGTGGGATCAATAAAGTCTATTTTATTCTATAACCGATGGGGTGCTTTTGTAGATTTGCCATTGCAGCTTTAACTTTTCTCTGTCCAGCCTTCCTTCTTTTGTTCTTCCTGACAATTAGCCAGGGTGGGATCCACCAGTGGTGTCTGCACAAATGCGTAATTAATTTGCAAACTGGTAGCAGAGGCATGATTTATTTTTTTATTATTATTGTTTGTTTGTTTTTTTGTATGAATATTTCCTGCTGTGACTACACAAGGAATGGGCTACCTGTGAGTGCTTTTGAATGGGGGAGGGTCCAACAGTGAGAAGCAGTTTCTGTAAGGTGTGGGATAACGTTCTGATCATAACTTTTATTTCATAACTTGAAATGTTGCTCCACTGAGTCTCTGTGACATGGGTAATTATGAAGTGCATGTAGTTCAAGGTTACATTTTTACCAAGGTAACATTTCCCAAACAGAATCTTCTGTCTGCTCATTGACAAAGGAGTCACTGTAGTTTCAATGAATTTTCAATGAGAACAAACATCTCTTATGTTTATTAAAAAGTCTAGTATAGGAACCAGTTTCTTTATAAAATGGAACAGGAAAAGCAGACAGTGCAGATAAGAAATATACCACAACCTATACAAAAAGTCAAGAAAATCAATTATAAATCATGTCCTAAATGTATCATAAGTATTAATGTTTTTTTTTATTTTTAGCTAAATTTATTGATTATTTCATGCTTCAAACTTTGCACTGCACTTTGTTAAATTGTAGTTTTCTTTAACTTGCTGTAGTGTTTTCTAAAAATAAATGGCACTTTACTGAAGAGATATTGGCTTCCTATTTATTTAAAATAAATGGTGTAATCAACACATTCCTGTTTCAGTGAAATAGTCATGGATTTGAGAATAAATGAAACACACACCGAGATGAAGAATATGGGCTACTTGACAAAAAGTCTTATGGATTAATCAATATCATCACAGAGAGAGAGAGAGAGAGAGAGAGAGAGAGAGAGAGAGAGAGAGAGAGAGAGAGAGAGAGAGAGAGAGAGAGAGAGAGAGAGAGAGAGACTGAAGCAGCCCCAAGAACAATCAGAAATTTGATCTGGGCATAGATGGAAGATTTAATCCCCTGAACAATATAAAGGTTTTTCCCAAGTTGCATTCGTGCAATTTGCCATTTCGAGCAGTTCTATAGAAACACATTACTGTGATTCCAACTCTCAGCTCGGGATTAGTGTGTGCTGGTATTTATTTGCATGCATTTGTGAGTGAGGTCTGGAAAATTGGTCTGTTTAGTGAGGGAGTGTGAAGGGGCAAACACCTCGAGCAACTGTCAGCCAAAAATGTAGGAAGATGGATTTGAAAAAGATTGAATTCACATTGAATTTATTCACAAAGTGTAAGTCCTAAGGACAGATGATTCAAACACACAAAGAGAGAACATAAAACCATGGTAAGCTTAAAACATGACAGAAGCCAAAGTGACACAGCATGAAGAGCATGACATGAGGGGGAAAATACAACAAAGAGAGAACATAAAAAATACCACGGAAAACTGAAAGAAAATGTAAAATAAAAAAATTAAAATGAAGACAGATTGAGCCGGTGTTGAAATTTGAGAGGTTGTGTGACAGCAAATTTGCAACTCCGAAACTGTACTTTTTTTTCCTTTTAAGTACTAGTTTTTATGTCATACCCCCCCCCCCCCCCCCCCCCCCACAAGGCTGTCTGTAGCTTTCTTTGAGAATTGTAGTCATTAAACATTCATACAGAACCTCCATCCATCCATTCTCCATTTATCTGGGGTCGGGTCGCAGGTGCAGAAGCCTAAACAGAAAAGCCCAGAATTCCCTCTCCCCAGCCACTTGGGCTAGCTTCTCCAGGAAATCTGAAGGATTCCCAAGCCAGACGAGAAACATAGTCCATCTACTATCTGTAAGGGAGAGCCCTGATACCCTGCAGGGAAATCTCATTTTGGCCGTTGTTATCCGCAATCTCCTTCTTCTTCTTCCTGCCGGTTCAACTCTCTCTTCACCAAGACAGACCGGTACAACACCTGCATCACCAGTCCACCTAACGATCTACTGCTCCCTTTTCCCCTCATTTTTGAACAAGACCCAAAGAAACTGAAACTCTCCACTTGAGGCAGGACCTTGTCCCTAACTCTGAGAAGGCATTTTATTCTTTTCCGACTCAAGACCACAGATACGCACACACTGATTTTTCCCCCCACAGTAACTCACAAACTCAAAAAAACTTGCTTTGTTCGCAAAAGTAAAACGTGCCACCTGAATTTTTTTTTACATGATGACTAACTTTAAATAATTCATTTCCAATTTTTCAAAGTATGAAAAAAATAATAAGATCTACTGTTTCTCTTGTTAATAAGGCTGTTGGAGCTGTCAGCTCATCAGTTTTTCAATACTACACCACTATTGTTTGTCTTTTTCCCCCCAGCTGTCCTGAGCCGAGCTCGTCTTCCGCCTCTGCCAGGACTTGGGGGCCTGGTTAAAGGGATGGACACAGTTCACAAACCTTGATGCCATCTGTTCCCTCTGATTAAAGGGGAGTGTAAATATCTCGCTGGCCAATTATTGATATCAATTCAACGAGGGCTGCCATCTTGTAGCGTATTTGAGCCAAAACGCTGCGTGTGCATTTCAATATCTGCGTCTGTCTAGCCATATGATAGACACATGGGTAATGACAGAGCCAAGTGGTCTAATTTATTTTACCATTACTTTCCTGAGTCTGCAGCTTTATAATTTGAATTTAACTCATGTATGTTTAGGGACTTTTTAAAATGTATTTATTTATTTCAGTCATCCTATGCGACTGCGTTTACGTGTTTATGCATAAAACATGTTGATGTGTTTGATTCTGCAGCTCAGAAATGACTTGGTGGCCAGACCGCTATCTGATGTAGTCAGTCCCTGGCTGAGTTGGAGAAATAAGAAGCAATAAAGGAGGCAATGCTAAATTCTCTGGTGGGCTCACAGCACTGGCCTCAGTTTAAAAAATGTAGCGAGCCAACATATCTACTGCATAATGAGACAGAATCTCCCTGGAGCTTTGGGATAAATCTAAACACTCAGTGAAACCTTTCTACATCTGTTTATGCTTGTGATGAGGTTCTTTTCCCAAAAGCACTTCAGTATATATCTGTGTTGTTCATTGGTATACATGAATTTGACTTTTGTATTGTCAAAGTAATGAGCTGCAATGAACACCAGTGTATATATCTTGTTTGTAAGTTCAGGACTTTTTTCAAACTTTTTCAAATTTTGGTTAATTATCAGTTGTCAAGGAATATTTATTAACTGAATCATCTGTAATTGTTTTATTTGTATGCCCCTCACAGTATTAGTGGATAATTGCAATTATTGATTATTGCACATCTGGCAAAAATACTTTGGATGCAAATGAAAACCTGAATTTCAAAAACAGTGTTTTGTTTAAAAACATTTATTACCTCATACTCGGCAATCTCACAAACTCACTGACTGTAAACAGTCAGTGTGGTTACATGTGCAGTCTCAACTTCTAAGTCGATCTAGGTCGATCTTATGAAAATAAGCTGGGTCTTTATCCTAGTTTACATGCACATTAGAAAACCAACCTCTCAAATGAAGTTTGTTCCACTCCGGTACAGTAGGTGGCGACATGCGCCCTTTCATGTGAGCATTGTTCCAGTTAGCTCGTAGCAACACAAATAGTTAACAAACGCTGGCGGGCGTGAAGCAGACGGAATTGAAACAGATATGCACAATGGCTGAAGGAATGGACAACAACAACGCTGCAGCACAGCTTCATTGATACGTACTGTGATGTTTGATGGTGTTACGCGTGTTACTTTGTGGCGATGATATTATCAGAAGACCGCTTCCAAGGTTTCGTTACTTCCGGATCGCAAGCGTCCATTTGATTCAGTTCGGCTGACCTGTTTACATGCAGAATGAATTCAGATTGCATGCATTAAAAAAAAAAAAACGATGTGAGTCTTTTTAGGGTAATGGTTTGGTTTTCTGATGCACATCTAAACGCACTGAGTGACTACATCCCTCTTTTGTGTTTTAAAGGAGAAAAACTGACAACCCCCAACCAGCTGTGAATGAAATCTGCTTCATATTGCCGCAACAGTGTGTCTATGGCGGCAGACGATGTGGGAATTTTGCAGCTTTCGTGCCGCCATGCTTGATCATAATATTGCAGCTTCGCCAGTCTTATAAAGGCACATTAAGCCTTAGTGCAGCAGAGGGTGGTGTCGTGATCACGCGATGATTTAATGCCGAGCTCCGGCCGGGAACTATATTAAAAATGAAAGTAAACACGGGCATAAGTTTCGTTTTGTAAACACAATCAGCTGAGATGATAAACTGGAGCGATGCAGAGCGACGGGAGCTTCTCTCCGTTAGAGCTGCAGCTCAGATCATCTGACAGCTCACAAGGACTGTGGAGGACAGACACGTGTAGGAGCTGCTTGTGAAAAAAAACATAGCGAGTGTGGCTTTGATCGCACTAAAAAGCAAGTTATGTCCAAGATACACGGAAGTCCGTGACAGCAAAGAGACCGCCCCCATACCCTCTTTATACCGCCATTGCGTAATCTTTTCTAAAAGACATGATTGCACCACATTACCACCACGGTCTGAGCTCTTATAAACGACCTTAGGCTCCCAGATGCCGCCTTGGCTTTGCGGCAAATTGACGGCATTGTTTTATAAAAGAGGCTAATGTAACCTTCCTTCCAACATAATTGAGACATTCGACTGTTTTGTGATTATTTTGTATGTTTATATGTTTTCTAGAAGGCTGTTCCCAGAATATAATGCTGTTAGATAGGTGGTGAAACAGAATCTTCAGCTTTCAAAAACTTTATAACTTGTAGAATTTCAGCACATTGAAAATACTATTTTGTTTCTGATTTCTGTTATAAAGCAGTTTCCATTTGTTGTCTCTTTTTTGAAAAATTGTTCAAATTTTTAAGCAGGTCAAGAATTAAAAACTGACTTTTTGGCCTCATTTAAACACATCTGAAGCAGTAGGGCTCATTACCATGAGTTATGTGTCCTCTCCAACAAACACTTAGCATAATGGACAGCAAACACAAATATGAAGTTCATTAACTGCTAGTTAGACAAGCGCTATAATCAATAGGCTGGGCTGGAGGGCCACACACACAGGTCCTTCCTCAAAGAGTCTTAAGGCAGCAGCTGTCCTCTTCCATTTACTGACAAGACAATCACCTCCACATATTGTATTTCATGCTCTTTAGAATTAGAAGGTGCTGCTAAAGAAGACACCCAGCATCAGCATCATCATCGTTGTTGTCTAAACAAATTAAAGACCAAAAGAAATGTAAACAAATACCTCACAGCCTGCGTCTGACTTCTGATTGTCCCCTATTTTATATGTAAGAAAAAAACATGCAGTATGAAAATGAATCTTTTGGGAAGCTAATAACTAAGAATGAAATGGTAAAAAGCATTGTAACTAGTTTATAGTGGCAAAATTTAACAAATCACCATCCATTCATTATCTAAACCGCTTCATCCTCATCAGAGTCTATAGTGAGCTGGTGCCTATATGAAAAGAAAGTGAATGAATGAATTTAAAGATAAAATATGAATTGTTTTTCTATTTTTAACTTTAACAATGGTTGCAGAGGAGTTAAGTGTCCGCCTTGTGGGTTTCAGGATCAAGTCCCGCTCAGTCTGACGCAGTTGTGTCCTTGGGCAAAACACTTAATCCACGTTGCCTGCTGGTGGTCGTCAGAGGGACTGTTAGCCATACGACCCCCCCGGCAAAGAGTTGCCCCCCCCAAAAGATTATTGAGCATAAACATATTTAATAATGATATATTCTTGTCCAATGAAAGCAGAGCATAACCTATGTAAACAGCAAAACAATGTGTTGGGAATCTTTCAAAGATTATGACCCCCCACCCCTATTCCTGAAATTATATTCAATATTCTTACTAGTCATGATTTAAATTAAAGGTGTCAACAGCTATTTTGTTACTAGTATAAATTATTTTTAAAGATAAATTAATAACAACATTGGTAGAAATTAAGTTTGAAAAATCTCAAATCATTAAAAACCTAACCTAGCCATTTTAACATTTAATAGACAGACTGGATATTTTCTCCAGAAATCTACAAATCTAATTAACATTTCAGATGAGCAGCAGGATAAAGTTAACTTCTTAGAATTAATAAAAAGAACTTTTACATCAGTGCTATGAACACACTGAAAGTAGTTTTAGGTTGTAAATGTGACAGATATTCATCCTGGTTGTGACACCAATACAGCAGGTCTGATCATCTGTTGTGTTGCTGCTGATCACAGCTGGTCACTTAGTGACAAACTACAGAAAATAAATCAACAGCTTCCATGTATGTTACTTAGTCACCCCAGGGTTGTTGTATTAGATTATACAGATAGTTTTCACATTTAATATTATTATTTTGATGGAAAATTTGAGGTTAATAGCATCCACATCATGTAACTAGATGGTTTTCTTTATTGTGAAAAGCGTCCAGAGATGTTGTGGTACTTTACCTTTAGGCTTCACATTCCAACATTATTTATTGAAAGACCAAGTTTACTCGTTTTTTTAATACAATGCCTCTAGTATAAAAGAATGCCGTGTGAGTCAATCTCTGTGGGGGAAAACGCTCTTGCGCTCCTGTTTCAGGAAGTAGAAGTTAGTTGGAGTTAGTTGGAGCAGAAAATGGCAGGATTTGGAGTCTTACTCTGTATTATTTCCTGATATTTGGTGTTACACCCCCTCCCTGGTCTATGAGGTCCAGGAGGGAGTAGCACAGAAAATAAAAATATGGAGGGAAAGAAGCAAAGTCTCAGCAACTGTTTAAAAGGTTTATTATAACAAAAGGTGTCCCCTAACCCTAAACAAAGGGCGACTACTCAGTCTTTAAAAGGCAGGCAGGTTATCTTTGCTAAAACTAAACCAACACTCATCTTTATATTCAGGTGAGATAAAACTAGACCAAACACTAGAGAGAACGCTAATGAAACTGTGCCACAAAGCTCTACTTAACGCCTTAAAAACCAAGCTAAACTAATCACTCAACAATATGAGTTATCTAGTTAACAGATTCCTATAGAACAAACACCACCCAGAACGATGGAGAACAACAAACTAGATCTGAGTTCTGTTGTAGACTGGGGGGAAGTCCATCCTTTAAAGCAGGGGTTCCCAAATTGGGGGTCGGGACCCCCAAGGGGGTCCCCACAATTTTGTCTTTATTGAAGTTGTGAGGGTAGCAAGATTTTATTAGTAAAAATTACATTTATAAAATCCCAACAACACACCCTACAGTATAATCAGAACTCCATATAAAAGTTATAACTCTGTATGTCTGTATGAAGTTTGTAAATTATCACATTTAATGTGTTTATGTGTGTAGGAGTTGGGGGTCATGGCTAGTCTTGGACACAGGCAAGGGGGTCCTCAAAAAAAAAAATTGGGGAATCACTGCTTTAAAGGTTTGAAGTGGCTGAGTGCTGATTGTCTGCAGCTTGTGCTCCAGCAGGCACAACACAACAGCGTGCCTCTCTCCATGGTGCTGAAGCGGTTGACTGGAAAGAAGAGAGTGCAGTGGAACAGCAGGACACGGCCATTTTTTTTGTAAAAAAATAAATAAATAAAAAGAAATGGAATTTCCGCCCCTGCCAGTGGCAACAGTGTTCGGCAGCTGTGGCTACAATGTAGCTCATCACCACCAGCGTGTGAATGTGTGTGTGCGAGTAAATGACTGGTTGAGTCGTGAAACACCTTGGGGGGGTTGTAGAACATTACAAGGCACTATTTAAATTCAAGCCATTTAGGCAAGGCAAGGCAAGGCAGTTTTATTTATATAGCGCATTTCCTACCCGAAGGCAACTCAAAGCGCTTTACAAACAAATAAGACATTACAAAACAGAACATACAAAAAATAGAC
This sequence comes from Aphyosemion australe, assembly GCA_006937985.1. NCBI lineage: Eukaryota > Metazoa > Chordata > Actinopteri > Cyprinodontiformes > Nothobranchiidae > Aphyosemion > Aphyosemion australe. Next base: position 480,165 of record SSNS01000174.1, on the reverse strand, counting down.
AATGGACAACTAAAGCTAGAAACTCTTAACATAATACTAACAGCGCTTCATCTAGACTAGCAGAGCTTCGCTTGGACAATGAGGACCAAGAAATTATTATTATAGAACTAAACAGAACTTGAGTGAGACTAAATGTAGCTGAGATCAGTGGTGGTACTGATAGGGTATCAAGGTCAACCAGAAGTCACTAAGTGCACAAATGATTGTTTAAACTAAGAGTGTAGGGTGACCTGGACTGAGGCAGTATAACTAGTAAAACCAGCTAACATTTAAGACTGACTAAATGAGTAGTTACTAAAACTAGAATCGTATGACATATAACAGGCAGTGAGCTAGATTAAGAATTAATACAGTAAAATCAAAATAAAAATAAAAACACTGCCAGATAACTAGAAAC
>SSNS01000174.1:376935-479732 GCA_006937985.1 Aphyosemion australe | reverse complement strand
CATATATAGACAGACATGGGTCTCCAAGAGGTGGGCAGGGCGGGGCTGGGAACCTCCTCGCTCCAGGGAGAGAGAGCGCAGCCTCAGTGTGCGTTCTCGATTCCTGACGTTCAGAGGTGGGAGGGAGATAGAGGGTACGCAGAGCACATTGACTCCTTCAGTACGGTGTCCTTGGCAGGCCAGGCCACAGTTCCAAAGGCGGGGGGGTAGGGCGGGGTTCACAGCATCTGTCTGTATTCCTTCTGTGGGGGTGGATCTTCGCAGCTCAAGGCTGCAAGGGCGCCAGATTCAGATAAGAAAAGTTGTTTAGGAACAGGCAGAGATAATCTTCTCTCAGCCTTGCAGTTTTTAGCTGGACTTCAGTCCCTCAGTGAATCCAATAATTGGGTTTAAATTAGCCATACCGTGCAGAACCTTCTCCAAGATCACATCCATTTTGCGCGCTAACGCCGGGATCGCAGCTAGAACCTCTAGCTTGCGAATCACCTCGAGCAACGTCTGAGTCTGAGTGGTCTCTGCCCAGCTGAGACTTTCCTTGAGTTCAGGTGCCATTCCAATCGCCCCCGACTTTCCAAATTTCAGAAATACCAGAAATCCTCCAACTCGAATAAGAAGAGATCCAGAAATCATAATTCCAAATATCCATGTGTCTTCTACGTCCTCCACGGACAGCTGGGAGAGGCATATAATATTCCACTCCTTCCAGGAATCCAAAATATACCCCACCGGGTGCGTTCTGTCCGGACAGTATGGAGCCCCCTGCTTCATTCTCATTGTTGAAAAAATCTTGTCAATCCTGTTGAATGTCCAGCTTGCCAAATTCATGATTTATTATAAAATTGAGTTTTCAGGAGGAATGCAGAAAAATGCCCTGATAGACAGACAGGACAAGAGCCTTGGGAAAAGATAAGGGAGAGAAGAGAAAAAGCGTCTGTGCTCTCCGAGTGCTGGAAGAAGAAAAAAATTTTACCATTTCAAATGTTTTTGTAGTTTATCAAATACTAAATAAAAATTACACCAAAGAAAAGATTAGGTCTCCAGAGGTTATTTAATTCATGCAAAAGGTTTTAAGTCATATGCATGTTGTTTTTGACCATTGCTCTTAATATAAGAAGTTGTTTTTTAATTCAGTTCTGTGCAACAGATTCTGTCAGGGGTACTAAAGATGTTCGTCAGACTCATTAAACCAAATGGGCTTGTGCTTTTGCAATTCTATCAAATAAATGTGCACTCATAACCCCTGGTTTCAAGATTAAAAGAAAACAACACATATAAAACTGGTAAAATCGTGTCAGGACCACAGCAGGATAAAGAGTTAGCAAACTTTTAATTAGCGTGGATGCAGATGACTCATTAGATCAGTGCTACCTTCATCACATTGATTTACCTTCCTCATGTTTATATCGAAAGATTACTTTAAAATATGTTTTCCTTCAACACCCAATACGGTTTTATTACTTACCATTTCATCCTTAGCAATCACTTATAAAAATAGACAATTATGAACTAAGAACAAGATTATTGACTCATTTATACATTTGGGAACAGCAAACAAGATTACATCCCAGCATGTCTAAGAAATGGAGTCAGTTACTACTGAGTCGTTGCTTTTAGAGACAATAAGTCTCAAGAAGGAATAAAAAAGAAGACAGTCACTATAAAATGATAGATATGGTTTGGAACATTTTCTGTGCTTTCATTCTGAATGACAGGTGTTAAAGAAATAAAGGTTTGTGTCATGAGCCGTATTTGGAGCAGCATGAACTGATGTGAAACGACTTTAATTTAACCTTTATTTAACCAGATGAGTCGATTGAGAACTCATTCTCATTTACAACGACAATCTGGCCAAGAGGCAGAAGCAACAGACACACAGTTAGCTTTACACAAACAGATAAGATAAAAAACAGATAAGATAAAAAAAATGCAAGATACAAATAAGATAAAACAGCTAGACATAAAAACAAAGGACTGTTCTCATATATAATATGTACAAGCCATCAAAACAGACTTAAAACAATCTTTAAGTACTCAGCAGCAGGCACATTGATCAGAAACTATTGAATGCAATGAATTATTGAAGGTAGATAATGGAACGTAGGTAGTGAGCTTTAGTGATTTTTGCAGTTCATTCCAGTCATTGGGAGCAGCAAACTGGAATGAGGAGCGGCCAAAGGAGGTGCGAGCAGTGTTTGTTCTTTTGATTGTTCTGTTAGTTGATAGGATTTAGAAAAGTCGTGAGAAAGTGACAGGGACACAAATAAAGATTTAAACTGATGCTCTTTGTATTTGTGAAATTTACTTCTGTAAAGACTGTCTGCTTTATACATAAACTTTGAACTTTCTATAAAGGTTGTTTTTCTTGTGTGCGTGGGTGTTAATGTTGGGGGTTTGTTTGTCAGGACGAGTCATGTTCTTCTTGATTTTTTAGTCAATAGAACCTGACAGAACTCAACAATACTGCTTGTTTATTTTATTTTTTTCTTTTCAGAAAATGTTGCTGTTAAAATCAGTGTCACATTCTTCTACATTTCCTTTCACCAATGCTTGACCAGACCTCTTTTGGCACCCTGAGGACATTTCTCCTGCAGTGCTCCTCGTGCCTGCCTCTGAACTATGTGAGCCAATTACTATTGCTCCACAAACATAGTTACCAAAATCCTTTTCAGTCCAGCGTTTAGTCCTATAATAAGCAAACCCACACTGAGAAGAAGACATTTTAAAACAGTAAAAAATATTTTAGATAAGGACTAAAAATACAGCAACATGAACAAACTTTTTTAAAAACTAAAAAAAAAAAAAAAAGAAGTTTTTAAAATTTTGATAAAAAATGCTCACCAAATGTTTTCAGCATTGTCCACTATGTATGATGGCATGTTAGTGCCACTGCAAAAGGGAAAGAAAAATAAGGAAGCGTTAACTGAAGTGAGAATTTTACACGTTTAGCTTCAGGAAACAAACCTCACTAATCCAGCTAAACTCGAGTCCCATATTTATTATTACCAGTACTGAGGGTTTAAGGTGTGTCTATAGGCTACTCCCTGCAGAAGCATGAACAGTTGAAATAAAAAAAAAGTGTCTAATCACAATAACTCCTCATTTACACCGAGTGCGGAAAGGATGTAGTCCAGAATACGAACGTTTTTTGCAAAGACCAAAAAATCATTGAGTCCAATTAGAGCATTCTCACTGGCAACGGCGCAGGTGTGGAGCTCCAGAAGGTTTCTGCATGGAGTCTATTTTTTTTGTCAGACGCTGCACACAGATTTTCATGAATTTAAAGACATTACATGGGCCAGACAGGAAGTGACACATGGTTCAGCGAGGTGCATCTGGCATATTCCAAAATAAAACCTGCGTTGCATTATTTTTTTCTGGTGTTTTTGTTATTAATGACTCGGATATCAGTTCACAGCGTATGATAGTTCACACTTATTTTTACAGGTATATCTTTAAACGTATTATGTAAATTTCTAATTATTTGGTTCTCTCGCGGGAGCACATTTCCGAAGATATTCTGCACACGATCCACTGTTGTAAAAGGCAGTTTGAATGGAAGCCGTACAGAAACCGGATCACATCCATAGTAAAACATACGCTAATAACTCAAAACATCTGAAGCTCATGAAATGAGTTTAGTTATATTGTTTACTGCTTTTTTCTAAAACAAAGCCTATGTTTTAACCAAGGGACCATTTTAGTCTGGATTTTCTGAAGCAACAAGGAAGTGCCAAAAATTGTAGTTCTCCCCTCATCCTCTAGGGGCTGGCACAAGAAGTGAGCAAATCCTCATTGATTCCCTTGTTAAAAATGTCAATTTCACAGAAGAAATAAACATTTACTATTGATTGCACTAAGCGATCATCCAAGAAGTCTCTGCTACATTTTTATCAATAAGTAAAATTATATTTCTGTATTTCACTGGTTGAATGGGGGGAAATCCTGTGTGTTTAACGTAACACTGCTTGGTCAAAGATGGGTCAAAACATAATGTGTTGATGGGGCTGGCTGGGTACCAAAACTCGAGCTAGGTAAGCTGACCAAGGCTAGCTAGCAGAGACTTCGGGGCTTTGCTGGTCCACTGCAGTCAAAGATCCGTGAGGTCGCTGCTGCAGAATGGAGGTTTGCCAAGTGTCCGTAACGAGCCTCTCCATTTAACAGCAGCGGTCCTGCGATCAGAGATCTGCAAAACTGCTGATTCATCCTTACAGAGGCAGCCCAGCAGAGTGGGCGCCCCACCTCTCCTGTCTCTCGGCTGGGAACGGCTGCTGCTGGCGGCCGCACGCTCCCTTCTCCCAAGGGAGCCGGGACACGCGGCCACCTGGCTTTCATGCGAGGCTGTAGTTGTGTTGGTCACCTGTAGAGCTCTCTGGGGGAGACTACAGAAACACCTCAACTCTTTGAGTTGATGTTGCTTCACTTTGGAGTCGCTCAACCGCGTTTCCCTTGCTAAAACCACCCCCAAAAAACTCCACTAGCTTCAGGTTAGCATGTAGCTAATGTCCAACTGATCTGCAACCATGGCGGAGCAGAGCAGGACCTCATGTAAGTGGCCAGGGCGCACGGCTCAGATCGCAGCGGTCTGAGGCTGTGTTTGTATTTTAACAGTCCACAGGCGACCAGCACAACTACAGCCTCGAACACGGCCGCGCGGGTCGCTGTCCCGGAGCTCCGTCTTACCTTCGGGGGTTAGCTCAGTTTAGCTAGAGCCCACCCTCAGCTCCACCTCTTTTCCTATTTATTAATTGTCTGGGCGTGACGAGACGTGTGACATGGCCAAAATTGGGGTGGTGGGAACGGCCTTTTTTGCCTCAAACACAATTCAGACATAAATAGACTCGGTTTTTCCAGTATCTATGTCTATGGTTTTAACGCTGTTGCTCATCCAGATGTCTTTTCTTTCAGCCTCATTGTGTATATCTTTTCATTTTCCAGTCAGTCTATTCCCAGTGACCAGCAGCGCAGCTCTGCTCCATCCTTTTTGCTGAAGCTGTGAACCACTTTGACATCAGGGACATTTGGGGCCCATAAATAATTTGCACACTCTGTGAAACTTGCACAGTGAATGGGAACAGCTGGCCAATTGGCTACAAGCCTGCAGAGCCTCTCTTCAGGTAACGCTTGTCTGTGCTGGCTAACCTGAATGACCTGGCCGCAGAGCTCCCAGGTGCTGTAACATTTCTTTCCCATGGCTTTGTCCTCTACAGATCCCCACTGACTCAGTCACACCTGACACCTCTGTTTTCACATCTTTTTTCTTTGTATTTTGTCTCTGCTCCGCTTTGATCTCATACTTAGCTTTTGAGAAGTCCAATTCCCTGGAATCTGTTGAGATAAAACTTTATTTAAGCTGCATCTTTGTAAAATTAAGCCTTAAGGGTAACAATGGAACATGATTCTGTACAATCTCATTGAAGGGTCAACCGTATGCAAGGAGAAAACAGACAAGAGGAGAAAAACAGTGTCTGCAAACAACATTTTATTTGGATTGCAAAATAAAATACAAAATTAATCAATTATACTGTTAAACTGTCCTTGGATTTTATCATTTGATTGACTAGTTTGAAATCACTCTGTAATAAACCATTGTTTAATGAGTATTGGAGCCAGTTTTAAAGAGGTGACACACAAAGACAGACTCATATAAAACCACATGCCGTAACTGTGAAAACACAAAAACACGACCGTCAGTGAAGCAGCCATGTGGACGAGTCGTGGGTTTTACTATTTCTAGTGAAACACGCTCAATAAACTGAGGTTGTTAGTCACGTTCCAATAAAGCTCAGGTTTTCTCTGCGCAGAAATGGTGCGACCTTTCCACAAACACAAACACACATCACCTCACTCCTCCACACTGTGTTGGCACTCTGTCTTTTTCTAAGGTCATACACCAATTCTTGTAAATGATAAATTTATATCAGGAGAGAAGATACTTCCACACACACCAGAGTTCCAGTGAGAGAGTCGGCTTAAGGGCAACAAATCCTTCTAGGTGTGAGAAGAAATATGGATGGAGTTGATACATCATGCATGAATTTAAACTTTATTCTTTTTTGAGGAGTGTGTTGAGCTTTCGATACAGGAGGAACTTAGTTGGACTGCAGAGGCTATTTTATGGTAGAAGGTTTGACTTGAACCTCTAGAGAAAGCACATTTGTATTAATGAGGGCTGCATTCCACTTCTGCAGCTATATATGCAAGCAACTCTGCATAATATGGTTAGAAGTTGAACTTTCTTTGAATGGAATGCAGCCCTCGTTATTATACTCATGCCACTCTTTCAAATTAAAATGTCTGCTGTGATATAATCCCTGGATTTTCATGTTTTTATAGGTTGTCCTGTTTTTTTTTCTTTTCTTTAGAACATCAATTAAACTGAACAACAGACATTTACTCATGTGCATACGCAAACAAACTGATTATTTTTAATTTTAAGTGGCATTGAATGTGGAATAGGAATCAGCTGTTATGAACTGAACAATAAATTATTATTTATTCTGTTAATAAAAGTCTTTATTTACAACAAATATATTTTTTAAATTAGATTTTTTTTTATTGAGAGGAAGGAATAAAATACACTTTTTTGAATTTTTTACAAACATGTATGTATGTATATATATATATATATATATATATATATATATATATATATATATATATATATATATATATATATATATATATATATATATGTATATACATATATATATGTTCATACATTTTTGTAAAAAATTCAAAAAAGTGTATTTATTTGTATATGTATATATATACATATATATATATATATATATTTATATATATATAGCCACATGATTGAAATCCTGCACAAGAATGAGAACTGCATCAGAATAGCAGTTGTGTTGACTTGTTGATTGTGTAACTGAGTCAGAGCTGAGTTAGCGTTATTAGCTTGCAGGATGTAAAAAACAGTGATAGTGCATTAAACTCCCATAGTAGATAAATGGGTCTGGATTTCACTGGAAAAACTCCCAAGTGAGTGCTGTCTGTAATCTCATGATCATCATTTATGAAACTGATCATTAGCAGGACAGAACTCTGCTGATCTACTGCCGATTTTGGCCAGGTTCCAGAAGATTCCAAACAAACATGTGTGTCTCCATGGAAACGGGAGAGCAGCACCATCTCTGACTATAACATCAAGCAGCAAGGGGGCGGGGCTATAAGGGGCGGGGCTTAAAGGGGGCGGGGCTTCTTGATGGAACAGCAAAGGGCTTTGGAATGTTTCGAGTCATTCACTCAGTTGCTCAGAGACACACAGACTGGTTTTCTGACTGTCGTTCACCCAGCGATTGGCGATCTTATTTTATTGAAATATTTCAATAATCAACAACCATCTATTCTATTCACAATGGAATATACTCACAAGACCAAAAAGGTATGTGTTTTTGGGGGAAATTCTCCCCACGGGAGTGGAATGTTTGAGAAAACTCAAACTATCTCTGAACCATCTACAAAAGGCAGATTACTGCTCCAGAACAACCAGAGTTTAGAAACTCAAGTTGAAGCCACCAAACAGATTCAAGACAAGACCGTCAAACCACAGATGGCTGTGGAAAATCTGAACAGTGCATCTGAACTTCTAAAACTCAGCCAAATTCTGAAGGACTTACAGGAGTCTATAGATAGGGTGAGTGAATTGAAATCCCAGGGCCGTGAGTTTCAGCAGATACATCAATCGAATCTGCTGCAGTTTCAGACAGCTCTAAAGAATGTTTCATTGGATTCTTTAGACGACACCATGAGAAAAAGCAGAACTAATGGTGTTAAAACGTCTGCCGAAACACAAAACCAAGAACAACGCAAACGTAAGAGGGATGATTCTCCATCTACACCTGAGGTCACAACACCTGCCTCTCAAGTTCAGGGACAAATGGCTTCAAACGCAAAGGACTCTGAAGAAATTCCCAGGAAACGGTTTAGATCAGACACCGTGAAACCGCAGATGGCAACGGAGAATCCTTGTAAAAGAAAAGCAGAAAGTGATTTAGAAAACATTTCTGTTCCACAAAAGCGGCTGAAGGTTGAGCCAGTGGATTTACAGGGTTCTCTTCCAGAATTTATTAACTGTGGGAAGAGACAAAGCAACAATCTGAAGAAACTCCAAGCGTGTAGGGACAGGCAGGCTAAAATACAATCCCTTTTGGAGTCCCTTGAGTCACAGAGGAAAGACGAAGAAGATTTGCTCCAGGTTCGGGAATCTGTTAAAAAAATCCAGCAAATTAATGCTGAGTTTCGAACTTTAAAGAAGAGCATAACTAAACGTTAGATGTTAGATCCATCTGAACCTGTGGCTACAACATCTGCCTCTAAGGTCCAGGGAGAAATTCTCGTAAACATGAAGGACTCAAGAAGAATTTCCCACAAAAAAAGTTAAAATTAGACACAAATGAGATAAAAAAGAGCGATAGATGCTGGTTCCCATCGTGCAGAAGGGTCCTTCTGGCCCTTTGCCCGTTGTCTTTGTCGTCTAAACCCATCAAAACCTGAGGTCACAACACCTGCCTCTCAAGTTCAGGGACAAATGGCTTCAAACGCAAAGGACTCTGAAGAAATTCCCAGGAAACGGTTTAGATCAGACACCGTGAAACCACAGATGGCAACGGAGAATCCTTGCAAAAGAAAAGCAGAAAGTGATTTAGAAAACATTTCTGTTCCACAAAAGCGGCTGAAGGTTGAGCCAGTATATTCACAGGGTTCTCTTCCAGAATTTATTAACTGTGGGAAGAGACAAAGCAACAATCTGAAGAAACTCCAAGCGTGTAGGGACAGGCAGGCTAAAATACAATCCCTTTTGGAGTCCCTTGAGTCACAGAGGAAAGACGAAGAAGATTTGCTCCAGGTTCGGGAATCTGTTAAAAAAATCCAGCAAATTAATGCTGAGTTTCGAACTTTAAAGAAGAGCATAACTAAACGTTAGATGTTAGATCCATCTGAACCTGTGGCTACAACATCTGCCTCTAAGGTCCAGGGAGAAATTCTCGTAAACATGAAGGACTCAAGAAGAATTTCCCACAAAAAAAGTTAAAATTAGACACAAAAATGAGATAAAAAAGAGCGATTGATGCTGGTTCCCATCGTGCAGAAGGGTCCTTCTGGCCCTTTGCCCGTAGTCTTTGTCGTGTAAACCCATCAAAACCTGTCTTTAACAAAACCCCTATTCGCTATCACCCAGTTACAAGTTACCATTTGAAAAAAAACATTCAAAAACATGAGATGTGCATCTCACCAAAAGAAGAATCTACAATCCNTAATTGTTATTTCTATGTTATCTCGTTCTTAATTCGGTTATTTAGTTGTGTTATCGAGTTCTTAATTGTTATTTCTATGTTATCTCGTTCTTAATTTGGTTATTTAGTTGTGTTATGGAGTTCTTAATTGTTATTTCTATGTTATCTCGTTCTTACAGTAGTTCTTACTTAAAAAAACAACTGCAGACTACACTACAAACATTTTTACGTTCTTTAACATAGAATAGTCTTATTGCAGTTCATCTGTATATTTTTTTGTGTCTGCTCTGCTCAAAATAAATTGTAAAAAAAATGAATTAAATTAAACTAAAACAAACAAACAAACAAAAAAAAAACTAACTCCGCCAGAATGTCCCTTGTGGGTCATTTCTGCTGGTCCCAAGCCCGGATAAAGGAGGAGGGGTTGAACTGAATTGAACTGAATTTAGTTGTGTCGTTAAAAAGACTGAAAACCGATAACCATATTTTCCTATATTAAATTCTAACATTGATATTGGCCGAAAAATAATGGTAAACCCATAATATCGGACATTCCTACTAATATATTATATATCAAGTATGAAACATGACGCGTTTAGACCCTGATTTAAGTTATGAAGTTATCAGGGCTCGTGTAAATTAGATATTTTTTGTATTTGACTTATTTATATAGCTCCAATTTACAGTTTAGATTTTGTTTTATTTGTTGGTCTATTTGCTGCTTTTAAGCAGCACTGGTAAATACTCTATCTGTTCTAGTTACTGAACACGGTTCCATGTATACATGTTCAGAAAAAACAACTAACTAACTAACTAATGCTACTTTCTTTCATCCATTAGTGCAGCCTACAGCGCTGCATGTGTTAATCACGCTGACAGAATGAATTTAGCTGCTATTTAGCTAAATTTATTTACAAAGAACAGATATTAATGGTGAATAACAGAGGTGTGCCCTCTTTTGGGGCGCTTTAGGGGGCTTGGGTGTGTGACGTCACGGGTCAATGGCTCTCTAATTTATTGGCGGGCAGAGGCATCCATGATAGCCAATCTTAGCTCCATCGTGTATTCATCCAGCTTTTGTTCAACAAAATATGTTTTCTTCTTAGCGCTGGATAAACTGGAGATTAGCTGATGGTTGGCGTGGAGCTGATCTTCTAGCTGCTTTTTAAGATCAATGAATTCATCCATAGTGAATTCCTCTTTCACCGCTGGAGGTTCAGCTATCTGCGGATTCTCACGTTTATGACACCTCCACTGAGAAGGGGTGAGAAACCTTTTGATACGCCCCCACAGAGAAGGTTTCTACAACAGCCACTTTTGTGAAAACAGTTGCCTCTTTAACTGTTAGCGTCCCAGGGAAAACTGGTTCTGACCTAAAGCGCTCCTTGGATACTAAAGGCTCTGGAATAAACTCTAAGGAATAAAGTTTTCCCCGCAGAACCAATTCCAGCTGTGCTGCCAAATTAGCAATCCTCCATTGACGGCTCTTTTGCATTCCCTCCTGTGTTTTAATTTCAATAGCCAGTTTACGGTTGATTTGAGTAATTTCTTCAAGCCGTTTGTTTAAATTACTCATCAAATCAACAGTTGGCTCTCTGAAATCTGTGGGAATCACCTCAGGGAAGCACATTTTCTCCTGGAAATTAGCTGCAGGATACATAGGTGACGTCTCCATGTTCATTAGGCCACGTGTAAAACGTATATCTGAAAAATATAATAAACAGCAGAACAAAAAGCTCTAAGCTCTTTAGAAATTCTCCAGTTATACAGGATTCTCCTATTGGCTCAACAAAAAACAAATGAATATTTGTTCAGAGTTAGCACAGACAGGATACACGGTGGTCTCTCAGTAAATAGCAATGAAATACAACAGAGCAATGCATGTAGAGTCAATGCAGTGATGTCACTATCCTTTGATGTATTTGGCTCCGCCCTTTTCTTGATGTATGTGCCCTGCCCCTTTGTTGATGTATGTAGCCCCACCCCTTTCTTGATGTCTGTGCCCCACCCCTTTCTTGATGACTGGGGCCCCGCCCCTTTTTTTTGCTCAGTCTTTATTTAAATATTTATAAATAAACAAACTTGATTTCTTGCAGAACACACATTGTTTAATGTCCAAAAAAATGTCAACACCAAAAGTCGTCACCAACAAGTCCTGAACGAGCTGATATACCAAATTTGCTGAAAAAGCTGAAAAACTGTTGAAGAAAAAGGGTGGCAAAAATAGATGGAAGAACGTTGAAAACATAAAGGGAAACAGAAATAAGTAGATTAGGATTTCCTCACCGGAGGAAATGATATCTTGATTAGGAGCGTGCACCCCCACAAATGTTACATCAAAACGACCAGCTTAGCTGTGGGAAGTGTGGTATATCATGATTTTGCGGTGATCACCCCAGTGTCACCCCATATATAAGACATGGCCCCTATCTTGTGCCATTATTATTATTATTATTATTATTATTATTATTATTATTATTATTATTATTATTATTATTATTATTATTATTATCATCATTATTATTATTATTCTTGTTGCTTATCTTCGGTACGTTCATTCTGTGTGTGTCTAATTTAATCTTTTAACTTTTCGTTCTTTTAAAACACAGTTAGGAGATATTTTTACCTTTTTCTGTTGATGTTTCGACCATCATTGTGATCTTCTTCTGAGCTAGGCTGCTGAAAGCAGCTTCACTTCCGCTTCCGTTTATGTGCGGGCAGCAGGGGACGACGATATCGCCCCCCTGCTGCCCGCGCTTCCCTCCTCGATGACGCAGTCCCATGCATGGTCCAACGTGGACACCCCATCGGCCCTGTTCATGCGGTCCCATGTCCACGTCTCCTTATTTCGATAGCTTCCTTTATCTATCTTTTATATTTCTGTTGTTCAGTATTGACAATCCTTGTACTGTCCCAATCCATGATGTGGTTCTCTCTGGTGCAATGGTCTGTGACTGCTGATTCCTTCATTGTGCTCTCTGCTTCCTGTCTTACTGCTCTTGTGTGTATTCTGCTGTTGTTGTCATTTGCATTCAGAATTTTATTTGTTAAAAAACTTTTTACTGAGCTGAGACCATCTGCTACAAAGATAGTTTTTTTTTTCAATTCCCACTGGAATTTATAACAGAAGATTTTTCTTTATTTCTATATGTATTAGTGTTATTTAGGGATGCTCGTTATAGGTTTTTTTACCAATATCCGATATATCAATATTGTCTGACTCTTAATTTCTGATACAGATGTAAACTGATACTAGTTTTAAATGTGTTTGGAGCACAAAAAAAAAGGTTTATATGGTTTTGTAGCCCAGGCTCTGCTGTTTTATTAGAGGTGCAGCTTGATGATGTTTATTGATATAAACGGCATTCATCATGTTTATGCTAAACCTTTTGGGCTCAAACAGTATTAATTTTAACACATTAGCTTTTTCTAATTAATTAACCCTAACCCTAAATTTCCACCCCTAATTTATATGTGTGTGTGTGTGTGTGTGTGTGTGTGTGTGTGTGTGTGTGTGTGTGTGTGTGTGTGTGTGTGTGTGTGTGTGTGTGTGTGTGTGTGTGTGTGTGTATGTGCGTGTGTGTGAGTTTATGAATGAATAAATTAATCAACACATGAATACTTTATTTGCCCTGTGCATTGTATTTTCTCAGGTCCGCTCTGCAGCAAAACAAATATTTTTCAGTCAAATTCTTCTTTTTACTGCGTAATTTTAATGGTACAACTTTGTACTAAGTCTACTGAAATAAGCAACTAATTATTTCTATTTAGCAATTAACCTGTACATATTTCATAAATCAAGCAGGCAGTTGCTTTGTGTTTACCAGAAAACAACCCTTTACCTGCCAAATAGTGAGCCAGCTTCAGGACAGCCTTTTAGACAATAACATTTTAAAAGGTAACTGTAAACTGATATTTAAACTATTAAAGAAACCTTTGGTAAATCTTTTCTAAGTAATATTATTGTAATATACTGTAATGCACCATCTTAATAGCTGTGATTATTATTCAGATTATGTTTTAAATTATAGAAGCACATTTTAGGTTTTGCATGTCAATCTTCTGCACAGATGATTTGCAATAATCTTTGTAGAAAGCTGAATTCCTTGTTGTTCAGTTTAATCACATTAATATGACCTTTATGTTTTTGTTGCTTTCTTATAAAAAGACATTTGCTGACTTACCAGTTTTAAACGTGCATTTCCTCTGATGTCACTGAACACCATGGAGGAGACAGCTGCTGACATTGCAGCATGATACAATGAATATTACTTTATTGTTACATTTTTACAGTGACTTAAAGGAACTGACTATTTTCTTCTTTTTTATTTTGTATCTTTCTTATATGTTTATTGTAGTTCTTTCTTATTTCTATTTTTCTTATTTATTTGGTTGACTGCATACATTTGACTCACCATCATTTGGTAAAGTCTAGGTAATTATGGATTCAAACTGATTGTGGCTGTTTTTAGTGTCCAGGTCTCACCTGTCATTTACTTCCAATTGTTCCATGCAGTTTACACTTTCTTCACAATTGCAGGCTTGCATTTTTGTGTATGCATGTACATTGCAACTGCATGCTCTGCCAGTCACTTCTAACTGTCTAACTATTACACAATAGACCTAAAAATAAAACATCTCTGTATAATTAAAATCAAAGGCAAACCATAGTAAGATATATTAACACAGGCAAGCCCCACTTGAACTTCCCAAATCCGAATAAATAATGTATAATTAAGAAAATGTCCAATAGCATTTTTTTTAACTCCAAAAATATAATTTTGTGTTGTATAAGAGACTTTGTGAAGTCAGCTGAAGTACTGTGGTGAAGACCTTTCGTCTAAAGCTTGATAAATATCTGGCACAAAGCTTCAGTTCATAAATGAAAATACTTAAATGCATTTTATATTCAGTGAAAAGAAATCTTACAAGAGCACACATTTGATGATACAACTATTTTATATTCTTGCCCACAGTTTAATCTCAGGTATGTTGCGGCCATCATAGAGGTGAGAATTATGCTTCTTCTGGTGTTTAAATCCCCTGAGAATCAAAAGGCATGAATACAGAGTGCTCCTGTTAAGTGGGATTGATGATAATGTGTATTTGTCTGACTTGCTGTAACTCCAAGCAGAATGAAGAATGTCCTCTCCGCACAGTATGCACACTCCCTCCCTCCTGAAAGAACGATGCTCTTCTGGGTAAAGTTGGGTTATGGCCAGCTGCATGGGTTCCTATAGGGGTCAGTGGTGGGGACTTAGAGTTCTGATGCCAAATTTAATGTGACAGCATCCACTAAAATATGTTTCTACAGTAACTGAACATTCCAGCCACTGTCAATTGTGCATCTTCTTGTCCAGTTCAAGTGTTCTGTCTTTCATAAAATAGATTTAAAGTGGGCAGACACGTGTTATTTAAATTAATCTGTGCTGCTCTCTAGCATGATTGAATGCCTTGTGAGTTGTTTCCAGTGGACATTAAGCTCTGGAGCTCCTGTTTATGGAAGTAGAAGTTATTTGGAGGAGGCGGGTTTGAAAACATCAAGATTAAGTCATTCATTAATATTCATGATGCAAACATCTCACCTTGGATTAGCTAACAGCAATGTGACTCTTCTGCTGCCTTCATTCACTCTTATTTCTTGGGTGAATAATGCAACTTTGATGTTTTATCTCCACAAAAAAAAATACAAGCCTGAAGGAGTTCTGCCTTGTTGTGGAGTTGCTAATGCTAACGGTAGCCTTCTACTAGCAGAGACGCACTCTCTCCTGGATGCTAAATCATCCCCGCTTTTCCGCAGTTTCAAGTGAAAGTGGGTGAGGCCATGAATGCAAATTTTACAGTGTGATGTAAATCTCTCTGGCTTTTTCTGACCCGAGTGTTTCCCCATCTGTTTTCGAAGGAAGTAGACTCTCTTCACGTTCAGCATGCATTTCAAAAAGAACAAGCATTTTATCTTTCTCTGTGAAATTCTGCTCTAAAAGTGATGTAACAGTGTTCTACATTGATCAGAAGCAATGGTGCATAAAGCATCTCTACCTACCTATACTACTCTAAAGCAAAGCCATAATATTCAGTTTACAGATGCTATCATTTTCTTTATCATGGGCAGTTTGTGAACTTGTGATTTTGGCCTAAATGTCCCAACTATTCGTCCTCACAAGATGTTATATTTTTGTTTTTTAAACATAAAATTGTTTACATCTAAACATATTTAAAAAATAATATTTTAACAGATATCAACAATGTTAGAAATTGGTTATTTAACAGTAGTAAACCACTAAAAAAAGACAGTGTCCCATTCATTCGCATTAGGGCTGGGCAAAAAAAATATATATATAGTTATCGAAATTTCTGACTCTAACAATATAAGTTTTTCCATGTCATTAAATATTTTAAAAAATCAAAAGATGTGTGTAGGTTGGCGACGTTCATGTCTCTTTAAGAAGCTGTACCTCCTCGAGTCACATGACAACGTGACTCAACGTAATACACGTGACAGCCCCATCTAGTGGACAACTGTTGTTTTTGCGCATACGTGTAGTTATCGTCCATTTATTGTAATCGAGGTGAACTCCTCAATATACCCTCATATTGACTTTAGGCCCTAATTTGCATATTGGGGGAAGTACCTACAACTATACTGCTGCAAGTCACTGAAATGCCAATTAATTCTGCTAATAATTCATGTGATGGTAAATATTTGGGAGGAAAAAGAGTGCAGATAAAGTTGGAACAAATCTTAACTATAGGAAACCCCCTTACACTCACTTTTCTTCACCCTGTTAGATGGGGAATCTCAAATGGATCGCTGTAGGATAGACAGAGCAGCCCAGAGCTTAAAGTTAACAGTGCATTTTGTGAGAAAGCCCAGTAGTTGCCAAAATCCCCAGAAAACTGCTCAGGCTTTGACAGGTTAGGAAATGAGCCTGAAGTGATGTGAACAGCTAAGTTAGAAGACAGCCAGGCAGGAGAGTGCACACAATGCTGGGTAGACTCAGGTGGATGAAGTCTTGATAGACGGACTTCTGACATGGTTGATGATCAATGAGCTACATTTGCTAAGCCAAGAAGTACAACTGCTCAATGAAAAGCCATCAAACATTCCCATATGTCTCCCATTTGATTAATTTCTAGAAAAATGTGAACAGATTACAATCTTTGAAATATTTAAGGTTATTGCATTTTAAAGTAAATACAATATAAACAAGTCATAGATAAAAAAGGATTTCTTTAAAACAGAGAACAATGAGCTTGTGTGTTTTGCTTCTGAGCTTCAAGGCTTTTACAGGACTTTTCAAAAAGCTTAAATGCGCAACGCTGTGGAATGTGCATCTTTTAAACTTGAAAGAGTCTCGACTTCAGGGTATTCAGTTACACTGTGACAAATTTTCCTGGCATATGTGGTAAAAGCAGTAGTTATCCAAGATCTAATTTGATGTTTTACCTCTAAGGGAGCACTAAGCTGTGTCTTTGTCACAGCCATGAGGTTCAGTCATGAAAGTGGACACCAATTTAAGATTAAAGAAACTTCAAGCTGGCAAGCAAGCGTCTCTGATGTGACACTAAGCATGGGAGTTTGCTTGCACCGAATGTGATAGCTTGACTTTGTTTCTCCACGTACTGGATGTGCAACAGCAACACTATTCTTTTTACCAGGTTCACTCTGACACCTGTAACAGTGAGCAGATCCCTTAGTATTTCATGTTTCCCCTCGTGTATTTAGAGACTGAACCAATGCATTAACTTTGTCTCTGCAAAGTCTATGCAAAGACCAACAACCGAAACAAAAAGACAAACACTAAGAAATTTACCCAAGCAATGATGAAACACGACGGTTAGATTAAAGTGAAGGAGAAAGGGACATCAAAGACAAGATCAAAGAGCAGAACCTGTCTGTCTGAGTGGATCTGATCTCTTTCTTTCAGATGTGCAGGTCAAATACAATACCATCTTTTCCAAACAGTTTGCTGAAACTCATAGTATACAAAAGTGTGCCTCCCTTTACTTCCCTTTGGTATAAAGGAGTCAACCCATCATCTGCTCAGCTGTTTCACATTTAGAGGTCTAAATAAAAAAGGCACTTATAATACCCCCAACCAACTTTGAATATTAACAAACCATCTGCCTGTATATGGATACCCCAATACCAAAGCAAATCTTGGCATCTTCAAACGACTCCAAACTGCAACATTTCACAGCAATTCAAGCAAATGGTAATACTTCGAACTTTACATCAATTTTGCATTGCATGATTACTTTTGCAGAAACATGAAGTGCAGTTAGCCGTTTTTGCCACTATTTGAGCTTCCAAACAACCATAGAGTTTCTTGCAAACCATGTAATCTAAAGTTGATCATTGTTTAATGGTGTATGAAAGAGTGTTTGCAAGAAACTTGCAAGAGACTGAAGTTGTTTAAAAAATAGCAGCAACCCACTTTGATCCTGGCTGCAGTCAGAATGAAGTCTTGACTGACTTGAAATTCTTTGTGAAATATTTAGTTGATTATAGGTTGTTGTTGAATATTGAAAGATTGGTGGATAATACAATTTCGCTCATCTCTTGGGAGTTTGAACCAGGAGGAGGTGGAAGTAAAGTTTCTGGACAGTTTGGCATTCCAGGGCAGTGCCTTGGTCATTTGTCTTTGTCTATTTTCAGTTTGAAGATCTTAAAGCTGTTATAAAGAATCTACAGAACAAGCTAGGTTTTGAGTGCAAAAGAGAACACTCAAACCTCTCCTCGGGTATCTTCCCTGAGACACCTCTGCTGGAACCAGAAACCTGGTTGCCAGAGGAAACCAGAGAGCGCTAAACACCAGTCGCAGTTTTCTAGCTCCAAACATCTTTTGTTGTCCGTGACTTCAAATGGTGTTTTTCTTTTTGGGACTTTGGTAGTTTGTCCTAAAGTTGAAGTGGTAGCAGCCGGCTGTTTCTCCTTCTCTGGTATTATTGAGCAGAGAACCACTCACAGTGCGTGATGAAAGGAGGATGCAGGGAAGTGCAGAAGTGTGGCGATTCAGCAAAACCAACAACCGGATTGGTCCAATGGTTGCTTTTGATTCAAACTGTGTTATTGTGACAGTTGTGGCAGCGGACTCCGCCCTTTTTAAGGTTGGTGTGACTGGTGTGGAGGGTTCGCGTGGGACAGAGCAATTAAGTGGAGAATTAGCTGCAGGTGTATCATTGGTAACACTCACATTCTTGTCCTTTTCCCTGACAAAAGCAGCTTGGGGCCGGCGTTCAGCTGAGTTTCAGGCTCCTGGCTATTTATGATAACCGTGCAGAAAATCCACATAGGTAGGATTTGAACCAGCAGCCTTCTTGCTATCAGGCAATAGTGCTACCAACTTTACCACCATGAAGCCCCTTTAACACATCTTAATTATATAAGAGTGGCAGACAGAGCAACTCAGACAGATTTGTTGAAAGATACAATTTTTCCGTGTGTTTTTCCAGACTCCTCGCAGTCCTAACCATTTATCAATACTTTGGCTGTGTGCAATCCTTATAAATACCTTTATGAAGTTATGAAGGTTCCTTCTTTGCTCAAAAGGTAGTCTTGAGTGATGTAAGGGGTTGTGACAGATCCACAAAAAAGCTTATTTGCTGAGCAAACTGAACATTGATCTTCTCATTTTTAACACACAAGTAAAACCTACCTAACTTTCTCTGCTGACTGCTACATTGTGCTCCTTTGTGAATACATCATGAGACAAATCATTCTAAGTTGGTGCACTTTGCAAATGCTATCTACATCACATTAAACCAACAGGATGATTGGTCGCTATAGTCATGGCTCCTAAAAGTCCTTCTTGTGAATATTTACGAAGCACTTTGAGACTCTGCTGATAAAAATTAAACCAAAGACTCAACACACGACTCCAACTATGACATTGTCAATTTGTTGGTGAACGTCACATGCTTAAGTGATGAGTTGTGTTGTTCAATCAAAGCATTCCTCTGGTAGTGTGAAAGCAAATGTTAGTACTTATAACCACTCCACTGTGGAAACGTCGTTTTTATCCCCTGACAGTCCATGTTTAGTCCAAAAATGCATAATTCATCACTTGTTTCCATCTATGTTTAGAATTTCACACTCTGAAATGAATCATCAGCCATGCGTGTCTTTGGGTATGAAAAAGGACAATGGTCTATACTATTTCATGACTGCTTTGTACAGTCAGGTGAATCTATTCTCTATATCTCTACTTTCTATGTCACCAATTTATAATGGGTTGTAAGGGAGAACACTGAACAACAGCTACCCTTCACCTCTCCAGGTTATCAATGTCACATTGCAAACCAACACATGAATCCCAGACAAGACACAAGATGAACATACAACCAGTGTGACATTTTTATGCTGATTTTATGCAGATAGGGAAATTCAGAATGAACATAAACCACCCTGCATGCAGGTTTTGACATGACAGTGCTATGTACCTGAATAATTTGTTGCCAGTAATGGTTAGATTCAAGGGTAAGTGTAAGACATATCAGGTCAAATGAAGACCTACTCGTGTTTGTAAGTGGAAACCCTAATGGAGCTGACAGCTGGGTCACGTGTGTCCCAGCAACATTGATGTTCACAACAGATAAGGAGAAATGCATGATGGAATAAAAAAAAATCAAGATTTGTGAACAAATGTGACTTAGCTATCCAGAAGAAGCAATACATGACCAAATAATAAAAGCAGGATGAGGAAAAAAAATAAATGTCCATGAAAGGTCAAAAATTATACAAACTAAATCAGAAAGATGAAATGAAAAAAAAGAACATTACTGACAAGAAAAATAGATTGTATTCAAATAGGTGCACTTTTAGGCAGTAGTTTCCATCCTTTTGTCTGATGTGATCACGATTTCCTCCCATCTGTCGTCAGCCACTCTTGTTTTCTTTTGCCTCATTTCACCTAATCCTGCTGTCTTCTCTTCTTGAAGGTTTCCAGATGACATCAGTGGTGCTTAATCATTGGTGCCATCCTTGAGTGAACCACATATATAGCCTGACAACCTCTTGAACGCTCACACACGTACATGTGATTCAAATGTGCATTAGCATAAAAGGGCAGGCAGAGTCATACATACACACACAGTGGGGACCAGGAGAGAAAAATAAGATGAATGACAAGTGACATGTATGGTTAGAAAAAGGACTCCTGTGAATATGAAAAGACCTTGTGGACATCTTGTGAGTCCTACTTGCTCATGCTTTGTGCCATCAATCCTGTCAACATCCTACCACTGATGCCCTGTTTATTAAGCACTCTAGGATTAAACGGTGATAACTTACATGTTGGTCTTTTTCTCCTTGGGAATTAATCACAGCTTTTATTTCCATATATGTAGTAATAATGCAATAAACAGCAGATAAACAGATAAAGTACACAAGTATTAATCTCATAGCCTGTCCAAAAAAAAATTTCATTATCATGAAATTAAGTTTTCTCTTCTTTAAATATTTGTATTTGATTACATCACAGTGATTGGTCATATCTAAGTGTAGGTAATTACTTACAATTTGAGAAACATATGAATAGTATATAGTGATCATTTAAGATTAGGTATGTGCTGATAGAGTTTCAATCAAGTATTTAAATTATTTTATTGTGGCAAATCATCATATTTACCAGTCCTCAGTCCAGTCCCAGTTACTCCTGGTCCTCGAGAGCCAGTATCCAGCATGTTTTCTTTGTTTCTCTGCTCCAACACACCTAATTCAGTGGTTGAATCACCTGTGCAGCAGCTCATCAGGCTCGTCAGAAGCCTGTTAATCACCTGCTGATTGAAATCAGGTGTGTTGAAGCAGAGTTAAAACTAAAACATGCTGGATACCGGCTCTCCAGGACCAGGAGTGAGTACCACTGCTATATATGTACAGATGTGGACCAAATTGTTGGTACCCTTCAGTCAATAAAAGAAAAACCCACAGTGGTCACAGAAATAACTTGACTCGGACAAAAGTAATAATAAATAAAAATTCTATCAAATTTAACCAGTGAAAGTCAGTCATTGCTTTCTTTAAGCACCTTCCTCAGTAGACATAAATGCACTGGGGGTGATCGGGGACCCATCCAAGATGGCAGCCCGCTGCTACGCCAACTCCAATAGGTAGCACCAGTCCACGGGGTGTCTATGTATATGATGATCGTGGTTCCGTGACCATGTTTGCATTCAAAACCTAGCTTTTTTGCAGATTCATTATAACAGCTTTAAGAGGCATGAAAAAAAATGTTTTAAGCTAACTTGTTTTCTAAATTTGCTATTGCAGCTTTAAATAACATGTACATGTAACATTTAAATAACATTTGCATCTCTAACACAGTTCATTTATACATCTATCAGTTATTTCTGAGTTCGCTACAATAAACTGCAACTAGCATCAAGTATTTTTATTATCAGGAAGTTGAATCCAGTTTAGCCATTAAACACCAAGACAATTGTAAATGATATGCATTATTATCAGGAAACGTATATTACAACGCACATCCTCCTATTCCAAACCACATAAAGTTGGCTGCGTATTGGATTTTACAACTTTTCAGATTATGTGCATATTTGTCATTTTATATTACGACAAAGAGTTTGGCTGAAAGAAGAATGGAAGAAAGAATGAAACAAGACAGGCACTTAAAAAGATTTACAAGTGACAAACAGATTTTTCAAGTATTTTATGAACAGATTAAAAAAAAGAGTTTTAATGCAGCAGATGGATGAGTGTTTGCTGGATCACTAGTTTGTGGCTGAGCTGTGCAAGTGGGTGTATAACAACACGTCTGTCAGACAGAGAGGGTCACAGTGACACAAACCACAGTGACTCTGCCTTGATGTCTTTTTATGTAGGTTTCCTAATTTATAAAGTACTTTTAACTCTTTACATAGGATAAATGTTCTTCTGTCACTGAAAAATACTACATTTGTTAGAGTGATGTATTCATGCACCAGTGTTGCTGCTTTATCAATTGCTAAACGCCAATTCCTTCTTCTTTCTATTTTAAGAAAAATAACAAATACGAGAAGTAATTTTAATGTGACATAAGGAAGAAATATTTTTATAAATACATTAAAGTTGTACTGTATTTAATTAGCTATGAGATACAGTAAAATTCAACATCAAACTAAGAAAAGATCTGGCAGCACCACCTCTAAAGACTTCCCTTTTTTAATGTCATGACAGTGGCTCAGGTGTTAGGAGTTTGCCCCACAACCAGAGGCGGACTGGCAATCTGTGAGTTCTGGAGAATCCAAGAAAGACAGATGAGCTCTAGGGCTGGTGGGTGTGCTTCGGCTGTCTGGGGATTCATTTCTGTCTGATTTTTTTTTTTTTTTTGTCATATGTTTTTAACTTTTATTTGTATGAAACTTTTTCTTTGGGGTCAGCTGTTGGTCAGAGAGAAAACGTAATCCAATAAATGGGAGGCTGTCAGTTTTATTGTAGCTTTCTCTACCTGTGTCAATGCAGGCTTGGGGCAAAGCATTAGATAGAAATACATGCAGTTCATTTACCATTTTCCAAGTGTCTTCTCTGTGGAATAAACAATGTATTCTAATGGATTATTGTGTTTGAACACTAAACAATGTTGACTAAAATCCTGTCTTGGTGTAAAAGCAGCTCACGTTGGAGCCACAATTGCTAGGTTCATTTATTTAAACAAAAATGGGTTTCAAGTCAACATTAGCTCATCAATTTTCACAATAAAAACTGGTTCAACACTGCTCATTCTGTTTGGCTGCCACAAGCAACAACTCTTTATTGATCAGTTCCGTGTACTAATTTATCAATTTCTATATTCTAAAGAAATCATTATCTCCCTAAAATTGTAACCATAGGTCAAAAGCAAACAAGCCTCTGTTTTTTTCCAAGCTAGTTTGAAGCACTTTATATTGTAGACCCCTTCCACTGGTGACAATTTTTATAACTCAACTTGTTGGATAGTGTAATGTGAGGGGTGTCCAAACAGCAGCCCACAGGCTATTAGTGGCCCTTGGAGGAAATGTGTTGGGGCACTCCAGCACAAGCTGATACAGATAGACACTTTTTCTGTTCCAACATTTAATAATACTGTATAAGACCTATCAAAAAATGCAGATTCAAAATATATATTTTTACACTAAATAAAAGTAAAACATAAATGCATATTTTTTGAATTTAGGTTAATTTCATGGTGAGTACAACCACAAGCTCTTATTGACTTTTAATAAAAACATTTATTATTATTATTATTTATAAAACTTGATTAAATACAACAAGCATTGCCAAAAAAGAGTCATGCTGGTAATAGACCAGAACCAAGAAACTAGAAAATGACTTTTCTTGTTGGTTCAACACTCTTTTTGTCTCAATATAAAGATATTTAAAGATAGCTTTCACAAAACACCAAATACTTTGTACTTTACATAACAAATACATGTGTAATTTTTAGTTGATTCAGTTTTAAAATCACACATAATTCTTTTCTTTCTTTTTTTTTAGAAAAAAAAATCCTATTATTATGGTTCAAGAATACGTTCAAATAAATAAATATGGCCTTCATTTCAAAAGCGTTGGACACTATTGCTGTGCCATGATGCTTCAGAAGCTGTTGCTTGGATGGAGCCAAACCTGTCTTGTATAGGAAAATCATACTAATGATGTGGGGGAGGAATTGTATTACTTTAAAGGGGATATATTATGCAAAACTCACCATTTAACATCCTTTTGTGTTGCCATCTGGGTCATTACTGCCTCTATAAACACTCCAGAATGTGAAAAAAATAATCATCCATTCATTTTCTGTCAACTATCCCTGTGGTCACATTATTTTCAGTCTGTCAGGAATTATTTACCTAAAACAAACCATTTCAAAAAGTCCCCGTTTGTGACATCACAAATGGAGACTTTTTGAAATGGCTCATTCTAAATGGTACAGAAACAATCAAGAATGAAACAGCTGAAATTGCTTTATGTGAGAGGGATTTTGTGCAAACAACTTCATAAAAATGTTTTTTATAGACCATAGAACTATTATAACTTAAGAAAATAAAGTCACATTATGTCCTCTACATACATCAGTGGAAATTATGTATCTAATAATATTCTTGACGCCAACCTAATTTTAGACATCATCAACTAAATATGATTCCCTCTTTTAGCCTTAATCTTTAAAGTCATGGTTATGCTAATTAGCCGTAAAGAGCAGGTGAGAAGTTAGCTGAGTGAAAGCTGAGGTCACCATAAATGTACATCAGGATTTCAGAATTAATATTTTGTCAGTAGTAAGTGATTATACCTGAAACAATGTACTAAAAACATATTTAGTTCAGTTTGAGAAGTGTTTTTGTCGACAGAATTTCCAACAAAACCTATTTTTGCCAGCCATCCATTAGCTAATTTAGTCTGCTGAAAACACAATCCTAATGCGGATAAACCGCTGTATAATATTTATTTGTATACTATCAATCACACAGCAGTGTAGTGTTTGACAGTCATCTGACAGTGACTCATAAACATGAATGCATTCTGGCTTTGTGGCTGTATCCCCCAGTGCAATGTATTAATAACACACACAAGCTGGCATTCTGACTCCATCCCTGGGCACGGCACATAAATCTTTCCTAATAACAGCGGTGGCATTTCACCAACAATAGGGATTACACACAACCTTTGTCGAGTGGTCTAACAGCTAGAACACACATGGATACACACACACACACACACACACACACACACAGTCTTTCTCAGACACATGCATTCTCAAGATGATGTAAGTTCTTGAGGTTACACCAAAGTAGAGAAGAGAAAAGGTATTGCTCAATTAACCCTTGTTTTACAATTCAGATAAACTTAGTCAATCCTGTTGGGATTTTGTTGGACACCAAAGGCAAAACCTAAGGATAGAGCATACTGAACGTATAGTGTAGGCCTACGTACATGAGATGAGTTCATCTTCATCCCAGTGGTGTTTGTCCACTTTTTCAAAAAGACAAGATTAGGTAAAAATTTAGCAACAGATTTTCTGACCTTCACCTAAAATACAAAAAAAGTGCATGTGTGTAAGTATATGAGTAAAAGGTCTTCAAAGCCACACTCCTGAACTGTGCGGATATATGCTCTATGTCACCCTCTCAAGGCTTGCTGCGTAACGTCACTGTCATAAAATCAAATCTCTCGCAGGCATAAAAGGCATGTTTACATTCCTAATGTCAGGCAAAACAACGGAAACAAACCTTTCCACCTCCACACATTGAATAAATTGTTTTATCAGGACTGTATAACAACTTTATGCCCGACCAAACACAATAACCCCGGTGAAATCATTTATTACTTACCTAGCCATTAGCAGCACGGCTAGGTCAGAGTCCGTAGTACATGCCTTCCTTTCTAAAAGAGCTCTCCAGCGAGGAAAAGACGGCCCAATAATAACTCTGGTCTTTGCTCTTGTTCTATCACGTTCTTCTTTTCCTATATTCCTCTGATAAGGGATTTCTAGCTTTCTTTGGTGGATCTGCCATTGCTCAAGTCTCTAAACCGCAGGTCTTTGTTATACTATTGTGGCAAGCCAAAGGGATCAAAAAAGCGTGCGTTCTAAACTTGCATTATGTCTGCCAAAATGCGCATTTTGGCAGACATAATGCGTGTTTAGAGTGCGCAATTTTAAAACATGCGTTTTTTGCCCCCTTTGGCTTGCCATATTGTGCCGTAAAGCAACACGCAGTCAGTACTTCCAGCAGCAGACCATGGGTCAAGAACTGTATAGTGCAGTAAACAGACATGGGACCCCCTAACACTATCACAGCTCCAAAAATGAACATAATAGATGATAGTATGCTGCCAAAACTTTACAAAAACATTATTTTAAGGTGTAAAAGTTGCAGAATGGGTCTTTAAAATAAAACAAGTTGAAAACTAATGTTACAATTTATACATCTTTAATGTTTTGAAAGAGGACCTAGAATGTAAACCAACATATTCCTTGTTGTTGTTGAATAAAGACAGCTTGGGTGGTCAAAAGTAGCATGCCAAACAGTCAAAGCCGTGTGTGACCTACTTTTTATTTAAATTAGAAAGGTGAGGTAAACAGCTGTTTTCACAGCAAGGCTGGTTTAGGGATTTTAGAATGGCCTGTATCAGGGCTCCTGGGACAGATGAAAGCCAAAAGAACATTTCTGATGTTTTTAGAGGCTCAAAGCTGTTTTAGAATTGTTGATTAACTGCATTCTAGGACCTCTTTAATGCTATTTTAGCTATATTTGATGTTTTGAAACACATTTGCAAGATGACTAATGGTAATTGCTGACTGATACAATGACTATGATAAAAACATCAAGCAAGTTGAAATCATAAAAATATCCACTGTGAAAATATAACAATGGAGTCCCTGCATGTAATTTAGTTTATCTAACCATTCCATGGACAAAGATTTATATAATGTTGTACTGGGTTTGATTTATTTTCTACAGGTGTTCTGCAGATGCATATTAGCTGATATTCTCCTATAACCCTGCACAGGATCAAGCAGGTATATGAAATTAATGGATAGATGGATATTCATAAGTAAACAAAGAAAAACAATTAATCTCTCCCAAAACCAACTTTTCTGTTGGATACACGGTGCTAAGTATTGGAGATAGGGTTTGAGTTGGGATGCAAAAAATAAACGAATGGTGTTGAAATGTCCTGATAAGAATAGTTCTGGGCCTGTGTGTGTTTATGTGCATGAGTCTGTGTACTTTTGGGACCCTTTAAGGTCCTCAGACAGCTGGGTGTTCTTGATATAACAGCCCATGGGAACCGTTTCCTTGCAAACAGTTCAGCTTTTGGGCAATGGCACTCCAGTGAACAGAGGGAAGCAGATGGAAGCTTATCTTCAGCGAGCGCTGCCGATATTTCAACTGAAGTAGGACTTTAACATCAACTCATATCAAGGGATTACGCAAGACACCCTTCATCCTGTGATTTTACAAAAAATGAGGAAAAGAACTGTTTAATTCAATTAAATTCAATTCAGTTTATTTATATAGCGCCAAATCACGACAAGAGTCAACTCAAGGCACTTCACAAAGTAAACATTCCAATACAGTTCAGTTCATTAAGCCAATCAGTAAAAAAGTTTCCTATATAAGGAACCCAGCAGATTGCATCAAGGCACTGACTAGTGTCAGTGTGTTGATACAATCCTCATACTAAGCAAGCATGTAGTGACAGTGGGAAGGAAAACTCCCTTTTAACAGGAAGAAACCTCCAGAGGATTCTGGCTCAGTATGAGCAGCCATCCACCACGACTCACTGGGGATTGAGAAGACAGAGCAGGCACACGCACACCACACACCCACCCACACACACACACACCCACACACACACACACACACACAGTGTAGCTTCTTCTGGGGAGAAAAACACTTGAAGAGAAAATAAAGTTAACAGCTGAAATAACAGGAAATAATGCAATTAGAGAGTGGTGGTAGAAGAGAGTAGCAGAGTGTGGAAAGTGGTCAGTATGTCCTCCAGCAGTCTAAGCCTATAGCAGCATAACTACAGAGATAACTCAGGATAACCTAGCCTTTTAGATGGAGGCATGTGGGAGGCAGGGCCAGGGAGAAAAGTCTTTAACGACTGTAGTCCCCTCTGTACATTCCACCTCCCTCTGCTCCCCACTCGTCTAAACCTGGGCTAACATCAGAATTTAACCATAAGCCCTATCAAATAGAAAAGTTTTGAGCCTAGTCTTAAAAGTAGACAAGGTGTCTGCCTCACAGACTAAAGCTGGGAGCTGGTTCCACAGTAGAGGAGCCTGATAGCTAAAAGATCTGCCTAGCATCCTACTTTTAGATATTCTAGGAACCACCAGTAAACCTGCAGTCTGAGAGCGAAGTGCTCTGTTAGGAACATATGGAACAATCAGATCACTGATGTATGATGGAGCTTGATTATTAAGAGCTTTATATGTGAGAAGGAGGATCTTAAAATCTATTCTGAATTTAACAGGCAGCAATGTAGGGAAGCTAAAACAGGAGAGATGTGGTCTCTCTTTTTAATTCTCTTTAGAACTCTAGCTGCAGCATTTTGGACCAGCTGAAGACTTTTGACTACATTCTGTGGACCTCCTGATAGTAATGAATTGCAGTAATCCAACCTTGAGGTAAGAAATGCATGAACCAGTTTTTCAGCATCACTCCTGGAAAGGATGCTTCTAATCTTAGCAATATTCCGAAGGTGGAAAAAGGAAATCCTACAAACCTGTTTAACGTGGGATTTGAATGACATGTCCTGGTCAAAGATTACACAGAGGTTCTTGTAGCAACATCAATCCATGGTTTTCTCCTAAATGAACTTCAGTAACACTTTAACTTACAGGACGTCAAGGCTGCAGACACTCTGATATCTGCCCAGAGACATGTACTTTGGTTTGGTCTACAGGTCTACGATTTCCCTGTAACTATCACAGAGACGTCACACATCAAGGTCTCGGACGCAAGACTTTCCTATCTGTTTCTCGAATAAAGTTCATCTTTCCTGCCTCGTGAAAGACTTTTACAAATATATCCTCAATGTATAATCATACTGTTTGAATCATCATTATGTGAAATTTGAATCATATAATATAATGAATGATGGAGAAAATGAATGTTGTTCCTGTTTTCATATCTTTAATTACACATTTAGGATTCATTCAAGTAATGCTAATCATCATCAGATAAACATTTACTAATAATAGTATTGTGTCTGAATGTTAATTCGCACTCACATTAAGTTAATAAGATGCACACCACATTAAGCTGAGTCATCTTTAAGTGTTGATGAAACTGGTGTCTGAGGTAACTTGGTAACGCCTATTCTAAATGTGTCCAAATTTGTTTCGCTCAAATTTATAAACAATTAGAATAATAAAACTCCCATGTCAGCCTGGAACACATGAGTTCCTGCAAGTTTCTGAAACAACCAAGTCCTGACTAGGTCACCTCCTCTCAAAGGGGTGAGCCTAAGACAACAAGCTATGCTTCCTTGGTTTGGCCGGCCGGGGAAAAGCGATGCTTAATAATACTTTATCTTTAATCTTTATAAATTTGATAACTTATTAAACCATCCAAATTTTATTTAACCCAGACATAATAGGATCTAAGACACTTATGGCTGATTTTGCAACAACATCTAGCTTGCATTACATCCCCTCATTAATTGTCTCAGTATCTTGTTTATAACCATCATTCATAGTAATTGTCCTGTGTCATCATTGATTGAGAAATATAGTATTACATTTATTTTTATAACTATTTTCTTGACTCTGAATTATTCTGAAGTGTGCGGATTACTTACAGGTAAAATAACCTAGATTAATGTTAAATTAATATTCAAAGATCATTAAGATTAATAATTCATATTTATATGAATTATTACATTTTATTGATCCATCTTTAAATATGTGGCAATAGCCCTCACGCTACATTCTTTACTTTGTTCTTGGAGGCTAATTTAATACCATTTAGATCAGGTGATTGACTAAGCAGTTTCCTTTTCTGAGGTTCTGGTCCAAAGATGATAACTTCAGTCTTGTCTGGATTTAACAGCAGAAAGTTTAGAGTCATCCAGATTTTTATGTCTTCAAGACAAGCCTGTAGTCTACCTAACTGATTAGGTTTATCAGGGTTTATGGATAAATATAACTGAGTATCATCAGCATAACAGTGGAGGTTTATCCCATGTTGTTTAATGATTTTACCAATTGGAAGCATATATATAGTGAAAAGAATTGGTCCAAGTACTGAACCCTGTGGTACTCCACAAGTAACTCTAGAGAATGAAGAAGATTTCTCATGTACATGAACAAACTGAAATCTGTCAGATAAATAAGATTTAAACCAGCCTAGCGCTGTTCCTTTGATCCCTACAACATGTTCAAGCCTTTCTAAGAGAATATTGTGATCGACTGTGTCAAAAGCAGCACTGAGGTCCAACAAGACCAGAACAGACACAAGATTCTTATCTGAGGCCGTGAGAATATCATTTGTAACTTTCACTAATGCGGTTTCAGTGCTGTGATACTATCTAAAACCTGACTGAAATTCCTCAAACAGATCATTAGTGTTTAGATGCTCACATACTCGATTGGCCACAATTTTCTCAAGGACTTTAGATAAAAATGGGAGATTAGATATTGGTCTATAATTCATTAGGTCATCTGGATCCAGAGAAGGTTTCTTAAGTAGAGGTTTAATTACAGCAACCTTAAACTCCTGCGGTACGTATCCATTTACTAAGGATAGGTTAATTATATCTAAAATGGGGGCAGTAACCAAAGGAAATGTTTCTTTAAATAATTTGGTTGGGATTGGGTCTAAAATACAAGTTGAAGGTTTAGATGAAGCTAATATTTTTGATAACTCTGAAAGCTCAACTGCATCAAAACAGTTCAAACACAGATGAGGTTCTACAGTTACCTCAGATGCTGCCTCACTTACTGAGGAAGAAGAAGTCGTGTTGGGGAGGATGCTGATGATTTTGTTTCTAATAGAAACTATTTTATTAGTGAAGAATTCCATAAAGTCGTTGCTGCTGAAGGCTAAGGGAATAGCTGGCTCAGAGCTATGATTCTGTGTAAGTTTAGCAACTGTACTGAAAAGAAATTTAGGATTATTCTTATTCTCCTCAATTAGTGACGAATAATATGCAGTTCTAGCTTGTCGAAGCTTATTTTTATAAAGCACTAGACTATTTTTCCAGGATAAGTAGAACTCTTCCCGGTGTGTAGAGCGCCATGTTCTCTCCAGTTTTCTAGAGTTTTGTTTTAAAGTACGCAGTTCAGAATTAAACCAGGGAGCCAACTTCCTGTGCTTAATGACCTTCTTTTTTAAAGGGGCAACATTGTCTAATGCCACACGTAAAGAGGAAGTAACACTATGAACTAGACCGTCAATTTGTGAAGGGCTAGAAATGAAATAGTTGCCCTCTGCTAAGTTACACTGAGATTCTGAAGACAGTAAAGATGGAACAGCTGCTTTAAAGTTTGCTACAGCGTTATCAGATAAAGATCGACTATAGTGGAATTTACTTTCATGTCTGGAGAGCTCGGTTATAATAAACTCAAAAGTTATCATAAAATGGTCCAACAAGACAGGATTGTGTGGAAATACTGTTATGTCCTCACACTCTATACCATATGTCAGCACAAGGTCTAATGTATGATGGCAGGAGTGGGTGGAGCTATGGATTCTTTGAGTAAAACCAATTGAGTCTAAGATATTACTAAAGGCTACACTTTCAATGTCAACATGAATGTTAAAATCCCCCGCCACAATGACCTTATCAGTATTTAACACCAAATCAGACAAGAAATCTGAGATCTGATCCAAAAATTGAGAGTAGGGGCCTGGTGGACGATACAAGACTACAAACAAAAGTGGTTTTAGAGCTTTGCAATCTGGATTAGGCAAACTAAGAATTAGATGTTCAAAAGAACTGTAGCTATTAATTGGTAGGGGACTGATTAATAAATCTGAATGAAAGATGGTTGCAACTCCTCCTCCTCGCCCTGTAATACAAGCAATATGATGATTTAAATAATTAGAAGGAGTCGACTCATTTAAATTAACATAGTCCTCTTGCTGCAGCCAGGATTATGTGAGACAAAACAGAGAAATCTGATTATCACAAATCAAATCATTAACTAATAAAGTCTTTGAAAAGATAGATCTAATGTTCAATAAACCACATTTAATTGTTCTAGTTTTCTGTTCAGTAGAATTTGTTTTTATTTTTATGAGATTTTCATGATTTGCTCTATTAAGCCTGATCTTTAATCTGTTTGATTCTGGCCGTGGGCAGGACACTGTCTGGATGGGGTAGTGGGTGGGTAACAGTACAGAAGCTGCAGAGCGGAGGGTTTAACTATGACTCTGCTTCCTGGCCTAGTTTAGCTAACACTAACATGAAAAGTAAAATATTTCTGTAGCACACTGTCGATGAAAAAAGCTGATTACACATACAGGCATGCGTCAGATCCTAGGAGGCTTTGTTAACAAAAGTAATGGTTGCTAAAATAATGTAAAACTGACTAAAGTAATAATAATTTATGTTAGGTTATTTGGAGACTCTAAATTGTCCCTGTGAGTGAGTGAGTGAGTGAGTGAGTGAGTGAGTGAGTGAGTGAGTGAGTGAGTGAGTGAGTGAGTGAGTGAGTGAGTGAGTGAGTGTGTTGTGTTCTGAACACTAGGGGCAGTAAAGGCTCTTACTGAGTGGAAAAGAGTGCTAGAGAGTGAAATCCAATTAGATGCCATGTATTATTGTGGCATGTAATAAAGTTTGGAGTAGATTAAGTAATGCCTGCTTTTTCATGCCTACTTCAAACCTTAACAGGGTGTGTAAATAGTTGTATATCTCTGTGTCCCAGTGATGGACTCACAGTCTAAATAGTTCAAAGTTGATGCCGAAGCCGTTTCAAACAAGCCACCGCTGCTCAGGCCAATGGTAGACCTGCTGAGGCTACAATGGAGCATGTCTATACCGACCTGCAGAACAAATTCATTTTGCTTATGCTGCAGTCTGTCTAGATTTCTAGGCTATGAGACTGCACCTGCCAACTGAGTTTCTGGTCCACTCCTCAGGCATGAACTATTATTTAAATCAGGTATCAAAAAGAGACACCTTAGAATAGTCTGATATGTTGTTCTCAGCCATTCCTGGGTATTTGTATCCATAAACTTGTTGCAGGACCAATGATCTGCAAATAAGACCAAGCTTGCTGACACCAGGTAGCAAGTTTTGATCCAGAATGCCTTGATAGTCATGGAGTCAAATGCGACAGTGCCAGAGTCAGCAGGGATACCTGCAAATGTTTAGTCTTTTAATATGATTTAGTTTGTTTAAAGGTAGTAATTGAAAGTAAGAATGTAAAGTAAACATCTATGCACAGATTAATAATCAGTCAAGATCAAGATATTAAGACCTGGATACAATTCAAATCCTCAAATCAGTCATCAGTTTAGAAGCGACCAACCAGGGGAGCATTACTCAGCCATGCATTCTAGCGCTCCTCTACAATCCATTCTGTAACAAGCATCGACTTTCAAATGGGACACGCACCGACTTCACAGAGGACTGTCTCTAAGAGCTGTGGCCTTCCAGGGGGGACAAACATTGACTTCAAAGTGCACACACTTTGAAACGCATTAGATTCAAATGGGATACATTCAAAGGAATGTTATCTTCAAATGAGTCATCCTTCATAGTTTACTAACTTCAAACGAAGAGATACTGGAGTTGAGTGGGAACCCACTCAGAGCTGCGTGTCTCGTTGAAAAGGGCGAGGCTACGCCTCTGCTGTGAGAACGAGCTGAAGAATAAATACTGTTTTAATCTCAGGGTTGTGTCAAATTTATGTTCAGCAGATCTTTACATTGAATTTTGCCAAAGGTGTCGGCTAAAAAAGAAATAACAGAAATGTGCTTTGAGGATTTTCAAAGATCAATATGCCTAACGGCATGATTTGAAATGTTTTATGGATTTTCGATCCAAAATTTAAATATTCGTGTAAATTAGCTTTATTGATTTAATACAACCTTCTCTGAAACATTAGTCTGAACATGTACAAGAGTGACCTGCTGATAGGGGATGCTTAATGGAGGGCAAGTAAACAAACATACCTCAGTCCGAAGTTTAACTTCAACTTCTGAACTTCCTTAATTTAACAACAATTCTCAAGATAAACAACAAACTACACCAAATTAGACGTCTAATTTTTCCTGCCATCTGTGTTGTCTCATGAACTACTGAGGGGGTTGATCAGCCATGTGTCTTGTGTGGGTGTCTTCTGGCTTCTCCTTCCATCGTGAGTACAACAGAAAAGCCTGTGATATGATTTTTTACCTTTGTTACTTTAGGAAGCGTAGACTATAGAGCGATGATAATCACTGTGTGGACAGAGGAAGGTGGCAAACGCAATGCTCTGTTCCGTAATTTAAACTAAAAGCTGTTAGAGGTGCTGAAACAGTTGTGCCTCCAAAATAAAGCTCGTCTATTACTTGCTAACAGGTGAGAGAAAAAACCCTGCACCACTTTTGCCCCAACTGTTCTGGTTTTTGTGCTACTTATTGTAATATTATGTTGTTGGATTGTTTTCCATCCAGTAGAGATTGTACACCGTGTTTTTCCTTGATTTGAGCTGTTGGTTAACACAGTTACACTCGCAAAAATATGCAGCATGAAGAATCTCACACTCACAATTTTCTTTACACTGTGATGTGATCAAAGACCGTGTTAAAAGATGACACAGGGGACATATTCCCATTACTGAGGCAATGTTGAAAAAAATCACCACATATTTTGTACAATTTTTAAAAGAGGTACATTGAAATGAAAGGGGTTATTGGCCTGTCTTCAAACTCACTGTTTCTCTACTTCAGTGTCTTTATTTTTTCCTTTGTCTGTCCTTTTTTTTTCTCCTCGCCTCACCATGAAGTTCAGTGAGACGACAAAATCTTCCAGTGAAGCCTTCAGCCCCAGACTGGCTTCAGTTCATACTGGTTGAGTTACTTTCCTCTGCACTCTGTGGACAATGCAGGTGAAAAAGTGAACAACAATTCCCTTGCAATAGATGTTCATGATCCGTAGTGAAGGAGGAACCAATCAAAGGTGAAAGCTTACAGACAGCCGGTAGGTGACAGTATAAATGTGAATAGTTGTATATCTCTGTGTCCCAGTGATGGACAGTCTTTTGAGGGTGTACCCTGCCTCCACCCTGATGATCGCTGGAGATTGGCACCAGCTCCCCACAGCTCTACTGAGGAATAGGTGGTTAATATAATGAGTGAGTGAATATTATTATTTTTAATTAAATGGCTGGGAACAATGGGATGATGATGCAATTTCTGTAACTCTCAATTAGCAACCTGGCATGGCAAGCCATCCTATATATGGGAACATGTAATCTGGCCACGACCTATAGAGAGAGCTCAGTCGTTGGGCAGAATCTACTCTGGAAACTGTCTTGCATGCGATTGGACAACAAACAACGTGACATAATCACCACTACAAATATCAGTCAATAGGGCAGTCAGCTATACACCGTTGAAGAAACGCAAATGCATACTTTTTCTACAAAAAGGACTTAAGTACCTCTATCTGCTCTTGACTCAAAGAAAAGCCCAAGTCTAAATAGTCCAAAGCTGATGCCAAAGCCGTTTCAAACGAGCCGCTGCGTCTTTGTTTTGCTCTGTCGCAGTCAGTGGTGGCTTATCCATAGGGGGGCGCTAGGGCGCCGCCCCACCAGTCACACACAAGAAGAAAATAGGAATCACAAAAAATATTTTAAAAAACCATTAAAATTATACTAAATGATCTATACATCATACAGACTATAAGTGTTGTGTATAATCTGCATTTAAGTGTAGTTTAAAAATGTTCTCTCACAATTTTACCACGACCGAAAAGCCGGTCACAGCAATCTATACCATTGACCTAAGCTGGATCCCCCACATTGCGTGCTGGATCCCCCTCCAATACAAAAAAATAGGGGAGCCTTTAGTCGCAGAGGTTTGCAAACAAAACCGGGTGGAGTCTCAGCTCAGCTCACGATGTTCACCCGGAAAAAAAATAAACAATTTTAAACATGTTTATGTTTGGGAATTCAATGGGAATTTGCTCCTTTCTGGAGCCAGCCCCCTAGCAGATGAGGAGGGAATTGCACATTTTTCTCACTTTTGCAGTGGCTTCACTTTTCACAGGCAAAGTTCCCCCCTTAACACCAGTGTCATTAATAATGGCATAATGATTTTAAACAAATGTTCACCCAAGCAAAATTAGCCACAGTGCCGTCATTTAGACTCATAAAAAAAAGTAAAACTAACTCCACAGGGTTGTGTTTCTCAGCTGATTCTGGTCTATCTGGGGGCTTTGGGTTTTCTGGGCCAACTTTCTACCTAGTTTCTCTAAATTGGATATGACATGCAGAGTCACCGCCTTCGTTTAAAAGAGATAACAAAAAGGGAGAGCAAAAATCATGCAATAATTGTCTCTTCATGGCTGAGTTAGCCAGTGTGCAAAGTTTGGCCTTGGGTAGGCCTAAACGCAATGATGATTCACTGACTTTGAACCTATGTGAGGACAT
Organism: Aphyosemion australe; assembly: GCA_006937985.1. Classification (NCBI taxonomy): domain Eukaryota; kingdom Metazoa; phylum Chordata; class Actinopteri; order Cyprinodontiformes; family Nothobranchiidae; genus Aphyosemion; species Aphyosemion australe. The sequence goes on along the minus strand of SSNS01000174.1, from coordinate 443,407 downwards.
GAGGAAAGCTGTGTCCACATGTGTGTGTTCCATAGTTGAGGTATAAAAAAGTACAAGTGGGAATTTGGAATGATGCTCTTGGAGAACAATCGTCGAACAGAGAGGCTGCCCAAGTCAAATCAAAGTTCAAAATGTGTAATTTATTTGTGCAAACTTCACAAGTGTTTTTGTGTGTTTATCTGTGGTTAAAAATATATGTAGTGAGAGGAGAGAGGCTATTTGTGGGCGATTAGTCTGACCCCAAGCATTAGATCTTTATTTCCCTTGATAGCTAAACATATTAGACCATCCACTGAGCCTTGAGCTAAACACACACACACACACACACACACACATAGACAGACACAAAGGCATGGTGAAAAATGTACAGGTGGCAGGTTGAAGAAGTGAGGAGAAAAAAAATCAGTAGGGAAGATAAATAAAAGTCAGATACATTCTAAATAGGATTCTTAAGGTTATCAGCCTGCTGGGTAACTCATCTGCAAAAAGTCGTAAGCCCTTGAATTCTAATGCACGTCACTCTACCATGGAAATCCGGCATTTTAATCCCAGATCGGCTAAGTCCAGCCATCTGGAACAAATAGAATGTGAAGGCTGACAAGAGGATGGGGAAAATGTCAAGAAATCCATAGAAATTCCATACGCCTGTAGTGAGAGTTGAAGGGAAGTGCCGATTGGCTCTGGGCACGTAAAAACGAAACAGATGTTGTGTAAGCATGAGTGGCACTTAAAGAAAAATATAATATCAGGAGGTTAGTCGGATTTTAAGTCCGCCAACTAAACATCGGAGGCAGTGAGAGGGTTTGTGAAGTCCCGTGTGCATAATTTGTTTCCTTGAGCCTCACCTATTCTCCAAGGCTGAAATTTATCTAGCAGCCACTGCAAAGAGGTAGAAGGGGATAATATTAGCAGTGCTTGAGCTGAGGGTTTTATCTTAAGGTCAGGTTTTACATATCATATCCACACTCACACACCCAAGAATTATGCAAACACATTGGTTGGGAGTTAAATGCACATTTTGAGAAAAAAAAAAAGTTGGACGAAATGCTAAAGTTTGATTCATGTTCACACAAAACTATGATGCATACATCCCCACATACACTCACTCAGTGACAGCACCTGTCTGCCTCCCACAGTAATAAGTGACCTGGGTTAAATATGTAATGACTGCTTGTCCTGGACTCAGGATTAATGGGCTGTGGAGGGATGAGATAAAGGCTAATCATTAACACACACACACACACACACACACACACACACACACACACACACACACACACACACACACACACACACACACACACACACACACGGGCGCCACATTTTTACATACATAGGGAAAATGATTTAGAATTGGGGTCTCAGGTGATATACATTTCACCTTAAATTTAAACATCCTTTAAAATTAATGACACCTTTGAATCCATTAATACTTTGAGTGATTTAAAAAAAACGTTAGTAGCGTCATAAATTGACTCTGTTAGCAAAATTGCCTAAATTGAAGGTGTATGAACCTGTGTAGTAGGAGACATTTATCTGGAGCATTTGCCATATTGCTTAAAATGCTCGTCACATATCGATGGCAAACAATAAATTAAATGTTTTGTCAAATAAGGAATAATTTTAATCACCTCTGAATGATCAAACCTGGAAAAACCTCATCCAACCATTGCAAACGTCCCTTCTTAATAATTGAATCATACTCATCCATCAAACTGCCATCTGACCATCCCTTCCCTCTTTGTGCACAAGTCGACCATTCTGGGTTTAGAGCAGCTGGACAGGAAGCAAAGCCAGACCTGGGCTGCCTAGTGTAACAGAAGGAATGTTCTGTTCTGATCTGTTGTTTTATATTTAATTTTACATGTTCTGTTCAGAGTCTGGTTCTGTTCTTGGTGGGAAATGTTTCAGTGATAGACCTGGTATCCGTGAGCACAGCCGATCCGTGTTTATGAGATTTTCCAGATTGTTGGAGGCATTGAGCTGCTGTGATTTCAAACTGCACTACATCACCTAGCATGCTAAATTGTTTTAAGGTTACGCAGGTGTGTTATATTAAGAATTTGGCAGAAAAGGGGCCAATAACAGGTTAAAAATGTAAAACGGAACCTTTGACATCAAGCAATTACATGTTCCTGTATCCTGGAGGCGTGGCTTAAGGGGGAAGTAAGAAGAAAGGAGGTTGAATCTTTGAATTGTGTATTTTCTAAAAGTAGCTTGTTAAAAAGGCTTTTTCAAGAACTTTGAACCTACCTTTCAATCAATCAATACATACTAATTTTTCCCTGATTTCATTCCAAATAAAGGTTTCTATGCACACACAATGAAAACAAATAAATAATAAAATAAATAAATCAACATTTTTATTCTAATCTGTTTAGTTATGTTTCAAGGATAATTAAATTTGCATATTCAAAAAAAAATCTGTCAGGGTGTATTACTATCAGACCAGCAAGACGAAGACCACAAGAAAAGTCTTTTTTATAATTCTACTATTTGGTTTTTCCATAAATGGTCATTGCGGTTTACTTCATTGGTCTAACCTTTGCAGACATTTTGGCTTGAAATAATAAGATATGTGTAGTAACATTGGCTGCATTCCACTTTGGCACCCGTGAATGCTGGTAATCTTAAAACTTACTTAAAGGTTGAAACTCCTAAGTGGAATCTAGCCCCCATTTACCCTAATGAGCTTGTCTCACTGTCATGAAATAAAGGATTTGCCATGAAGTACAGAAGGTTTGCCACATGTCTGTATTCTCAATACACACACAGGCTCACAAATACACTCATGCAGGCTGTAGAGCTTACCCACTAGAGCTTCATGATGATGGTAAACTAAACAGAAGATGTAAAAGCATGTAACAAATGTTTCACACAAACACCGGCTCCACACTGACACACTCCACTAACAGTCAAAGTGCTGACAGGAGAGCTGCATTCAAGTAATCTTTTTATTGATCCATCTGAGAGATTAATTATTAAACGTGAAAGATGAATCAACTGCCAGCCATATAAGCTCTCTCTAGTACACACACACACACACACACACACACACACACACACACGCACACACACACACAAGCTTTCCTCCTTGGTTATTCACAACATTCACAAAAGCGAGACATTACAGTTTTTCTCCATTGGTTTGGCTCATTTCTTGAAACAGAAATGACATTCTCAAAATAACATGGACAAACCTCCAAACCTCTTGGCAAATGTTCACAACAGAATGGCATTTCTCATTCATTTAATCAAACGGCAAATGCCTTAGTACATGTCTCAATTGTCTCAGTGCATCTTTGCAAATGATTAAGTACAAGTAGCCTACAGTTATACAGTTAGCCCACATTTAGCACATTTTCCAAATGAATAGATCTTGTAGATCTAAATTGATTAGTTGATTCTCAGTCCAATGATCATTCTCTCCAAAACATGTCAGCATGATTTCATTGTATAAGTACTCGCATGCACAACTGTCTGTTCAATTGTCAAAACTGGTCAAGAACATAGTACCATGAATACCATATATGAATTTCTTTGAATATTTGATACATTGATGACAGTCACTGACAGTCAGGTGAAACTAGATTATAAATATAAACACAATAAGCATCTCCACAATAGAGCGGGTTTTGAAGAAGCATCAGATGACAATGAAACAAATCTACAAGGTACCATTTGAGAGGAACTCTGACAGAGTGAAGGAGCTGTGGTACCAGTATGTAAATGTAAGTCAGTTACTGGTTGTCTCTCATTATAACCTTACCTGTAATCACAGTAAGCAGTAGTTCACTTATTTGGTTTCAGTACCTCCTTTACCTGATTTCAGAATCAGTATTTGCTTCATCTGACTTCAACAATTTCAACAGAAAATCGCAGTTTACTGTATTATACAATTATCATTATGATACTTATATCATACATCATTGTCTATTGTTGGTCCTCTGCCATAGTGACAAAACATCTAAACATTTTGTATGGCAGTACTCACACAATGCCAAAGGGACGATGCATTTTGGGGGCACTGACTATTCAGATTAGAAAGGAATGTAGTTTTGACACATGAGTGAACTGTTTTAGGAGAGATATGAGCTTTTGCAGGTGAACCATGTTGTTGTGATCAACCATCCAGGTTTATTTTGACAAAAGCACCAAGAGTGATGAGAATGTCCGATCTGTGTCGAGAAATGAGCCAAAGCTATTGAGAATGATCTTTGCCATTTTGGAGACACTGACTGTTTAAATGAGAAAGGGATTTAGATTGAAGCCTGACCTAACAGTTCTGGAAGAGATATGAGCTTTTGCAGGTGAGCTATAGTGTTGTGAACATTTGTCAAGAGGTTTGGAGGTTTGTCCATGTTATTTTGAGAATGTCATTTCTGTTTCAAGAAATGGGCCAAACCAATAGAGAAAAACTGTAATACATAAATGGCACTTGAGGCTAAAACACTTTTGTTTCCTTTCTATTTATCTTCTTCATGATCTGATGCTTTCCCCCCAGCTCCTTCTCACTCCGATGGCTTCACATACTTCAAGTTTTTATGGATTTACTGGAGTTACAGATCACCAGAGAGCAATGCCCGCAGTGACAAATCTCAGCATACTTGATAAATAAAGTATTGTGTTAGGTCCCCTTCACACTGGATTAGGATTCTGCCACTCTGTCCCTGACCTACCCACCCTATTAAAACATTGTTAGATAGCTGAAAGTTTCAGAGCAAAGGCAATCGTGATGCTCAAATGCTGTTTGTACTGAATTTATGGGTTTTGCCCTGCTCGTTTCTGCATCCTCAGAACACTTTCCTACACCCTCACTACACTTGACTATATAAAACCTGATATATAAATTAATTATATTTTTCTAAAATGTGTAAAAACAGAATTTTTTATTTGTTATTGTTTATGGCCGCTGCCTCTCCATCGGGGTTGGAGACCAGCATCATCATTATCTCCAGTTGCTGCTGCTCTTAACACCTTATGGCGCTTACACATCTGGGCCCGTACGGACCGGCTCGGAACCAGAATTTGGTTTCACATCTGGGTCATATGTGCGTTTTCCGTTCTGAGGTGACTCTTTTTTTCAGACCTCTTCCCTCAGAGGTCCGGCTGGGACCGAGGTGACACTATGGACTGATTGGCCGGCTGAAATTCACACATACCGCCTCCGATTGGCGAGTAGGATCAGCCAGCGGGGACTTCCCGAATACGCGATTCAATTTAATTCCGGTTGCTGTCGAGTCAACATCAAGCACAGAGCTTCTGTCTCCAGCTTGGTGGCTGACAGAGCAAAAAGAAAAGAAAAAGAAAAGAAGAGAGCAGAGGAGGAAAACTCTGTGTGTGTGTGTGTGTGTGTGTGTGTGTGTGTGTGTGTGTGTGTGTGTGCAGCAGTTATGAGGACAAGCACAGCAGTGAGAGAGAACAGAAGCAAATTAATAAAATAATGTGGTCCAAAGTCTCCAAAAGCAAAACAGCTCACGCCCTCCTTTGTTTATCAATCAATCAAACTTTATTTATGAAGTGCTTTTCATACAAAAAAATGTAACTCAAAGTGTTTTACAGATTAAAAAGATCCCACGTATCCCACAAATGTCATTGACAATTAAACCCCCCCTCCCCCCAACCCAGTGACACACACACATACCCACATGCACACACAACACACTTGTTTACACAACATGGGTAAACACTGGTCTGAGCTAAGATGAGTCAGGTATGTACGTTTATCTTATTAAGGAGGACACCACAGATTTTTCCGCTCATCTTTTGCGCCGCCCACGTGCGCGGGGATTTCCGAATTCCTGAGAAGTCTGTGTGAACAAAAACCGCTCGTATGAGCCGAAACCGACGCGGCTGAGCCCTGACCATACAGGCCCAGATGGGTAAGCAGCTTTACAGTGCAGCACAAACGGACAGCTCCCGCTCCAGCTCCCTTCATGTTCAGCAACCCTGGACAGCGGCACGCCCCAACAGTGGCTCTTCCCTTCCTCCCCTCTGGATTCAGTCAGCACAGCTGAGAGCATTTGATGGCGGCTCGGGTGGGGCACACTTAAAAGCTGAAGCTGCCAGTTCAACAGGGGGACTCAGATCTGTGCTGTCCCCACCCCCCACTGTTTTCGGTAAACCAGGAATTAGTTTATTTGTGTTGTAGTTGTTACAGCCTTGTGCTTAGAGTTGTTTAGTTAAAATCTGTTTTAGTTTGTTTAGCGGCCTTAACTTTGAGCCTCGTTTGTGTTAAATCCTGTATAGTTTGTTTAGCAATAGCCTCGTGCTTGGTTTTAACTTATTAGTATAAGTAGAACTTCGGGATTATTTATTATTATAGTCTTTTAGCTTATTAGTTAATCTATTATTCCAGTTTTGTAAACCCCTTTGTTAAAGAGTACTGCAATTTAGAGCTTCCTCTTAAGTTTGTTCTCTAGTCCGATATGTTTCTCCCTTTAGGGACATTTTGTTTTTGTTTTGTTTTTTGCTATTAACCCTTTAGCGTCAGAGGCCATCCTTAGTCCTATTTTAGTATTTATATTGGGAAGTTCAAAATATTGGTTGCAGTACTTCTCCAGCCCTTGTATAATAAAAACCTTTAACTATCACATCTGACACGCATCTTTCTTATGTCATACCTTTTCCTTCACTCTTACCCAGCTGGTTTGTAACAGTTATTCTTAATGTAACAATTATAAAACAGTCAGTTATGATTACATTTATTTTCTTAGATTGCAAAACAATATTTAGACAGTCAGAACGTAGAATGCTCCATGTGTACATTTTTAGGCAGATACTTTGAAATTTGGTAGTCTTGAGAAAAAGTATGTTTTTTATGGAGTGATGTGTGTACCACTGTGACCATTTGTCTGGCGATAAGGCAGCCTGGAGAAGGATGCCCATGCCAGGAGGGAGGTCAAGCCACCAACTCATTCCTCCTCCCAGACACTTTCATTTATCAGGCCTGACTGCATGCATCACACACCCTCTAGGTAGTCATGTGTGTGCTTTTGCCTTTACATTTGCTGGCCGAAGGAATGACAGCAAATTCAAGCAAATGATCAAACTTCTGTTAAAGTGAACATGAGAGGAATAAATATTTTGATATTTAAATGAATAAAATACACGACATCTCCATTCAGTAACATAATGGTCTTAGCTGTTTTATTGACATTGATGTTTATGATTTTTATGTCAAAACCAAGCCAAGAATAAGATTCTAGCATAAAAATCTAACGAACACAGACCTTGTGTAGTCCTGTCTGTTATGTGTCATATTAAGCATCATTGTCTTAACACAAAGAACCTTTGTGTTGCCTGACAGAATGGCAGCTAAAAGGTTATCCACTGAACACAGTTTTCCTCTCCTGTTTACTCTGTATCTGTTAAAGAAAGACACATGATTTGTTAACCATTGAGAAGTTCAACAATTGTGCAAAAGAAATCCATGCAGAATACTGTAAAGCTTATATTTATGAAAACATTTTAAAACATCAGTTTTCATATGCTGAGACAATTTTCTGGAGTGTTCCTAAACACGTCTGATTTTCTAAATCAAAGAGAATTAAGAAGCAAAATGTACCAAAGTTTAACCTTTTAAACGGTACCTTTTTCAAATGAATTTAAAACATATAATGAGAAAGTGTGCTGTAACAGCTTCACTCTAATCCTGAAATTAGTTTTTTTTATTATTATTATTTTAGCCTGACTGTTCACAGCTGCACATGGAGAGTAGGCTACACCAGTTTCCTTAACTCATTAACTGTCAGCCCTTTCCTGATCAGAAAGCCCCTGACTGCCAGCGTTTTTGCGTGTTTTTACTGTTTTTTGAAGAGTCACAGAACATTGTGCTCTATGATCATGTAAACGCCAAAACTACCAAAAGAAAGAGTAGACTCACTTCTTACAACAGGAAGAATCACCATATTTCTAGCGTTATCCGTTTGTTCATAATCTGGTGCCCAGCCGTCGCTCCAGACACATTTCCGGTTGGCGCATCATTTTTTTCACAGCAGCGTCCCAAAACAAACTCATAATCCATTGATTTTCCGCTTCCTGATCACGTGATGTGTGACATACATGATGATCCGCTTTAAACACATGATGTTTGTTCTCACGGTGCAGGGGCTCGCTTTGACACATGCCACGTAAAAAAAGGGAAATGACGACTATAGTCTTCATTGGCAACCAGCGGTTGGATGTGAAAAGACGACTTTAGTCATCAATGGCAGGGAATGAGTTAAATACCAAATGTAGTGAGAAACTTTTTTACTTGATTTATTTATTTTTTAAAAAATATGATTAGTCACTCTGATTCACTTGTGTCATGGTTCCGAGTCGGAACTTCCGACTACAAACCCCAAACGTTCTACCAGCCAAGGAGACACGGGACAGGACTCCACTTCCCATCAGCCTAATAATCGGAACATCCGCCCTTCATGTCATCACACTTACCTTTAAGACTGAAACCACACCCCTTCCCAACACTCAGTCATTGTTTCATTTCCTGATTCATGCTGAGTATCCAGAGCTTCCCAGGTCATCAGATCTACCTCCCCTTGACCTGTAAGTCAACCTGTTCTTTATCATGGCACACCGGCTGGCTCTCGTTTCCCTTCGAGATAAGCGCCGGTGTCCCAAGAGTAAACCGCGTGTCCTGAGCTAACTCGGCGCTAGTACTCCGCGTCTGGGTTTTTCTCTGCACGCTACATTCACTCTCCACTCACTCAGTTCCTAGCATATGACAACTTGCAGGCTAAACATGAAAATAGTCTACTACCCCTATTTCCTGCATTAGCCGCCAATTGAAGATAGATAGAAAAGCTCTCAGATTAGGAAAACCAGTGACAATTGCACCTCATAATGTCTAGTTAGCACACATGGACTCACCCATCTTGGCCTGCGATGGGGAAGGCTGTTGTTGGTTTAGCATCCAGGAGAGAGCAGAGCCCGTCTCGGCTTGTAGAAGCTAATCGTTAGCCTTAGCAACGCCACAACGTGGCAGAACTCCTCCAGAATTGTGTTATTTGTGGAGATAAAACGTCAACGTTGCAGAGCAAATAGAATCAGTTGTAGAGTTGCATTGCTGTTAGCCAATCAGAGGTGAGATGTCCGAACATCATGAAACAAAACTCCAAAACCCGTCATCTTCTGCTTCCCTCTGACTAACTTCTATTTCCTGAAACAGGAGAACCAGAGTTTTGTTTTCCCACAGAGATTGAATGACAAAGCATTCATTTATACTACTGTGAATACTTATGTACATGTGATTTCTCAAGTTTTTTATTTTTAATAAATTTGCAACAACTTCAAAGACACTTTTTTCACATTATCATTATGGGGTGTTGTGTGTTGAATTTTATGGGCACAATAAATTTAATCCATTTTGGAATGAGGCTGTAACATAAACAAAAAAGTGGAAAAAGTGAAACGCTGTGAATACTTTCCGGATGCACTGTATTTGGCTCATTTGATGTTGAAATGTTGCAAAAATACAAAGTAAATATATGAAATAGAACTTCTCCCTTCCAATATACAGTGAATATTGTATGATTTGCAGTTAAAAGTTGGAGGATAAAACGATGAGGAAGTGGGATTTCTTCTAGTCTGAGCTGCAAAAGTGACATATTTTACTACTGCAAGTCTGAACAGCTCACTGAATAAGATATTCTTAATCCTAGTGAGTTTGAGTTTGAAGTGGCTTCAGACACCCGAATGCATGATATCAAGTTTAGAAAAAGTGAAAAAATTTCATAAGTGCTCTTCAACATATGGCTGCTTTTTCCACAAATAGATAATTTGTTTTGAATAATAAAAAAAATGTATTTAGAGTCTCAGGAAGATGTAAACATCGTGACTAATTAATAGAAGGTTGAGCAGGTCAGAATATTAAACTGATGAGGTTGATTTAATTTTCTGAAGAAAAAAGAAAACATAAGCTTGAAGATCATCGCAGTGTGAACAATTAAACCTTGAGACAGCCTCAGAATATTTAACCATGCTTCTGGTGAACGTACACTAGCATCTTCCCACACACAAACACAGACACTAGTGACACACACACACACACACACACACAGATCAGAGCATAACATGTAGGCAATTAAACCCCTGACATGGGACATCTTGAGTTGTCTTTCACACTAGCTTACATTCCAGTAATTGAACCTGCATTTCCAGGAGACATATCTGGAGGCATATCAGATGTGTTCACAGGAAAGTGCTTTGTTTTTTTTTTTTTTTTTTCTTTAACTTCAGTCGTGTATGCAGCATAGAGTCAGCCAGGCCTGAACCTGTGACAGCTGCACGGCTGGTTGAGCACCTCATGCTGCCAAGCTGTCAGTTTGATGTCTGAATTACAGTTCTCACACATCTGCATTAGTCAACTCACAGCTTATCTGGATGTGTATGTGTTGATCTCCACAGCCGAATAAAAAAAAACATCCATCTGGTAAAACTGCTAGTGATGCTGTATGTTTTGCTCTGTTATGAAATCATCTTATCTTACTTATTTGTTTATTGGGGTGGGGGTCTAGCACAGTTACCTTGCAGCAAGAAGGGTGACAGGTTTGAATCCTGGCTGTGGCCTTATGTGGAATTTGCATTTTGCTGGGTACTCTGATTTCCTCCCACAGACTTAAAACATGCATATTAAGTTAACTGGTGGCTCTAAACTGTCCATAGATGTGAGTGTGTGTGTGATTGTTTGTCTTCATGTGGCCTGTGATTGACTGGGAACCTGTCCTGGGTATCCCCCACCACTGGAAGTAGGCACCAGTTTCCCAGCGACCATACTGAGGAATAAGCAGTATTGGAAATGTTACTTATTACACAGCTGAGCGGAGGCTAACACCATTTCCTCACAATAAGGTTTCCAGTCACCCAGGCATTTGCACATTTGGGTATTCTTCAGTTCACAGGTGAGCATGAAGATGAGCCAAGATGAAACCAAGTATTTCAGATCTGAGGCAAAGAGTCTCAACTAGAAAAAAAGTTGTTTTCCTCCATGTTGAAGCGGAGTCTCGTCAGGTGACTGGTGTGTTGTTCACAAGTGATGGAAAAGATGGAATTAGGGATGAACATTATGCTTCATTCTCAGTGATGATGATGATCTGTGGCATCTGGAACAATTAGAACAGGGGTTCCTAATTATCTTTCCTTGGGGACCCCCTTACCCGTGTCCAAGACAAGCCAGAACCCCCAACCCCAACTCCTACACGCATACACACATTAAATGTGATCATTTACAAACCTTCTACAGACATACAGAGTTATAACTTTTATATGGAGTTCTGATTATACTGTAGGGTGTGTTATTTGGGATTTTATAAATGTAAGTTTTTCAAATAAAATCTTGTTAACCTCACAACATCAGCAAAGACAATCTTGTTGGGATCCCCTGCAATCTTGTGGGGACACCCCCTTGGGGATCCTGACCCCCAATTTGGGAACCCCTGAACTAGAATATGGTGAAAAAAGTTCATTTATGTCAGTAATTCAACTTAAAAGGTGAAACTAATATATAAGACAGACTTATTCCATGCAAAGCCAGATATTTCAGCATTTGTTATAATTGTGATGAATCTCAATTAGAATATTGTGAAAAGGTTCAATATTCTAGGCTCAAAGTGTCACACTCTAATCAGCTAATGAATCCCAAACACCTGCAAAGGTTTTCTGAGCCTTTAGATGGTCTCTCAGTCTAAGTTAGATTACTGAAATTAATGGACTTTTGCACCATATTTTATTATTTTCAGTTTCACCTGTATGATACTTCAATTTAAATTAGGCCATGGTAAACATCAGCTGAATCTCATTCTCGCTGAGATAATCCTGATAAACACCTCTTTACAGGGCAAATTTCTACTTCTTTACAAGTTGTGTCATCCAAAGTCTCAAAATTATACCTCTAATCTGTCATGTTTTTACATTTTGAGTGAGAGAAGAAGTAGCTGAAGAGTTAGCTGTACATTATGTGCATGGTAGGTAAAGATTGTGTCATAAAATGAGTAAAAACCAATACAGATAATTTCTTAAATTACATTTTAATGCCAATATTGGACGGTAATATCAGAAATACCTTGTTTTTACCAAAGAACAGAAAACATGTCAACAACATGTTAATAACATGCTAGAATGTCCAAAATGTATGTGTGGAAGTTAACTTTGCAGCTGACTTATGCTGATGTATTTCATGAAGTGCATAGATTTGGTCCCTTGCTACTAAAAGAAGGAGGTAATGTAAGATTTAATATTTATGAATGACATTAATGCTTCTATAAACAGCACCTGTACTATACCCACTCAAGCTTTTTGGTAGACTGAGAGCTCTTCTGTTTAAGTGTTACTTTTCAGTGCTAGCTCTGCTCTTGTGTCTGCATGATAAGGGCTTTGGCACAAATGACTCTTTGAATTCAAAATTCATAGTTTGTAATGTCAGTCACACACCATCCATTCAGCACAGAGCGATCTGGATGGGAGAGAGGCAGCCCATTCAAAAGGCTCTTGTGGTAATTCTACAGATACAAAAATTAGGTATGATGGCAAAAAATAACCCAGAGCAAAAGCAGTTGAGAGGATGGTTGCACTTGTAAAAGGGTTTGGAAACAAAACCCAGTGATAGACGATAAAAGCTGCCAGCTGGAATTAAATGCTGGATGTTGCAGTTGCATGCTTCTCGCCAACAAGCACAAGCACCACCTTAACGTTTTGTAAAGGCTCAGCTATGACAGCATGCTGACAATCTGATCTGCTGGAATGAAAATCTCTGTTTCAACAACATAACTAATCATCAATCTCGTCACTTAAAATACATATAAAGGTTGTTTACCTGGGACCTGGGTTAAAGGCACTTTCATATTACGTTTCTAATAATATTTTCCTGTTTTTAAGTTATGGTTTTAATTTTAACTGCTTTTAATGTCTGAGTTATCCGGAGAATAGAAAAGCTTGCTGCTGGAAACATACACCACTGTGAAGGTGTTTGGAAACAGTATCGTGCTCAAAATGCATCAAGAAAACTCTGATATCAAAGTGAATTTCCTAAAACCAAAGTGTGATCTTTCCGTACACAGAGTTGTTTGCCTTTAGAAATGTATGAATTTTGACTCACAAGATCACATCAACAGGTTTTTAACATGGGAGTTGATGGGAACCTGCTCCTTTCTGGATCCAGCCCCAGCCTAGTGGATGAGGGGAACGTCATTTTCTGTGTTGGCTTCACTTTTGGAAGGTGGAGTTTATCCCTTGGTCATGAAGGTGAATTCTTAGGTAAAAATACAGTTTATTCTGTGTAAGTGGTCCTGTCCAAAAGCAGCTACACTTAACAATACTCAAAAATCATGAAATGTTATCCATGTTAGGGTTAAAGGTGCAACCACCATTGCAATCAATCCCAACCTATCCACTTCCTAGTGACTTCTACCAGCTGCTTCATTTGGAGCCTAAGGTTTTCTTGAGTCAGCGTATCCTGGGTTGATCCTGAACACCCTTCATAATATTAAACACTTTGTTCAATCATTCATCAGTTTCATTCCTCTGGTTTTTACAGTCTGCCATTATATCCTATTTCAACTGCATTCTATAGCAACATAATGTTTTAAGGTGTAGTTCACTGAAAAAACATTTTTAATGATTATTTCTGATTATAATCAGTCCCTGTGAGTTTTTCATGCAGGCTTAACATAGAAATTAGTCTCCCACACCAATAGGATTTGAAAAGCCTGAAAGCTCTACGTCACACTGTCACTTAACATTCATGGACTCACCCATCTTGACTCACAACGGGGAAGGCTGTTGTTGGTTTTAACGTCCAGGAATCAGCGGAGAACATCCCGACTATAGTAGGAGCTACGTACGTAGCATTAGCAACACCACCACACAGAAAAATTCCTCCAGGCTTGTGTTATTTGTGGAGGTAAAACATCCACGTTGCGAGTCAGTGGTAGAGTCACATTGCTGTTATCCAATCAGAGGCGAGATGTCCAAATATCAGGAAATAAGACTCCAAATTCCTCCGTCTGCTGTCACTCTGTGTGGCAGCAGACTTGTTGGTGCTGATCCAAGCAATTCTGGGCTTTTTTTGCCCTGAGTACACCTTGCAAGGCATTCATTTCTACCAGAAACCAATGTAAATGTATTGATTAAATGAGTGAACTACACCTTTAAGATTTCAATATAAGCGTTAAGACAATCTTTTAGTTCAAGCAGGCAATAGAATCTCTCTCTCTCTCTTTATTTATCGATCTATCTGTGTGTGTGTGTGTGACTGTGTGAGTGTGCATGTGTTATTGTTTAAAGTTTTCACAAACCTTACCAAACACCTTGTGACTGATAGGAAACCTGTCATCATACATGAAGAGAAATTCAATAGAGTTTGGCAAATGATGTTGTTTTTTTCCTAGTTTGTGTCTTAAATCTGTATGAAGTACAAGCAGCCTACCATGGTTGTTAAAAAAAACATAATGAAGCCATAAAACGCACTAAAGTATCAGGAGCTGGGCCTTCAGAGGGGTGTCTTCTTTATTTAGATGAACAATACTGACAACTGTTGAATCTATTATTTTTATTTGTATGTATGCATGTCTAACATAACAGTTATGTTGTTGCCTCTAAAGCAGGGTTTCCCAATCCTGGTCCTGGAGGGCCGGTATCCAGCATGTCCAGCATCCAAATGAATCCCGTTATAACCAAAATGCATCTCAATCTCTAGAGGAATTTATTTTTTTGCTACTTTTTAGGATTTTACTGACATTCCTGGTAGTAGAAGCAGACCTTAACAGAACCAAAACCCAGTTCTAATAGGATAGAACATAAATTGTGGCGTCTCGGTAAAGGATTAGAGCTAATGTATGACTTGAAGTTAGGTTAAAGGGTTGGACTAGTAATGGATAAGGTGGGGTGGGCTGTGAATAATGAAGGGATGTTGGTGTAATAATCAAATACTGTATGCTTATTTAAGTGTGTGTGTGTGTGTGTGTGTGTGTGTGTGTGTGTGTGTGTGTGTGTGTGCGTGCGTGTGCGTGTGTGTGTGTGCGTGTGTGTGTTCTTGTGCCTCGTGGTAGTTTCCATTAGGCGTGTTTTAAGAAGCGGAAGCTGAACATCAAGATTGTGTAATCCCCAAACAGCTCTGATAAAACACAAGCGCACACAGAACCAAATCTGCTCGGACTCCCACCGGCTCCTCTGGGTATGATCACCCACCCACCCCCACCCCCAAACACCTGATAACATTAATGTGTGCTTAGTATTCTTTCCCCCCCAAGTGTGTGTACCTGCATTTCTTTTATCCCTCCTTCTCCCTTCCTGCTATTTCTCCACCTCTAAGTTGTTAGGACAAACATGCTGAGGGCAGAATCGTCATGGAGATGCACTCAGCCTCTCCAAAGACCCATCAGAGGTATTAGCCAGATAGGATCTGTGCTCCTCCATCACACACTGACAAATACACACATATTGGTACTAGCATGTTGGCCTGCATGACCAAACACACGTATTTACCCACATAGATGTGTGTGTGTGTGTGTGTGTGTGTGTGTGTGTGTGTGTGTGTGTGTGTGTGTGTGTGTGTGTGTGTGTGTGTGTGTGTGTGTGTGTGCGTGTGTGTGTGTGTGTGTGTGGACATACAATGACTGATTGTTCTTCATTTATCTGATGTTGCAGTTGATGGTTTATTTCCATTCTGCAGTGGGGGAATAGCCTCCAGAATGCTCACATTGAGAAAACTCATTCCTATGATCCAGACCAGATAGAGCCACTTCCATCGGACAATTCTGAATCGGAATGACGACAGAAATATAAAGAAAGAGGATAAACAGAGGGAACGACCGCCTCGAGACAAGATGCACCACATATGATAAACCAAGAAGGGTTGATTCCTATCCAGTGGTCTGCCAGCATGATGAATGCACCGTTTTCTTTGTGTTTCTAGAATAAATACATACAATCCAAAAATGTGTATCTAGACATTCCCATTTCTCCTTTTGCAAAACCTGAGTAAATTCCATTGAATCTCTTGTAAATCCACGGAACACCACTTGAAGGGAAATTGTTTCTGTTTTCTCCGGTAGCACTTTGCCTTTTGAGGAAATTGGTTTGCAACAAAGACACATATCAAACATATCTAGCAGCCAAGTCTGAGGAATGACTGAGTGAAGGAGGAAATGTTGCCAAGTACGATGTGAGGGAATCCAGCTCAGGAGCAAAGCAAAAATAACAAGCTTGATGTAATTGTGCTTTCAATGCCTCGTAAACAAAGAAGCTAATCAATACTCATTAGACACAAAGTGGCTTTTACATTGTCAGTCATTTCAAAAGACAGAATTTGAATCAAAACCGTTTGATGATTTATGTTGATTGCTTTATCACTGGAAAAGAGAACATCTTTGTTTTGATTTTTGATATTGCCATCTGTCAAACTGTTTACGTTTAAAAAAACAGAAGACGTGAGAGCAAATATTAACAGCATTTCGTCTTCACTGATACTGAGAAGAAAACATGGATAAAAGCTTGGATAACTTTCAGAAGACTTAAACGAAGAGTTTTTCTCACTCGATTTTGTTTACCTATTTAATCCTGATTGGGGTTTTGCAGGAGGCTGACAACAGATATTAAGACATGTTTCATTTTTTATTTAATTTATTTATTTTCAAGTGAAGTATTCAAGTTAAATTAAGCACTTTCAGATAGTCAATATATTACCTGCAGTAAACAAAAAGTCTAAAAGCGTAACTTTTCAATGTTCCTGCTAATTATAATGGTATTTTAATGACCTCATTTCTCACTGTCATAAATAGATGTGTTCTGTTTGAAAAGTTTCAAATTCACAGATTTCTCTGCAGATTTCCTTTTTAAAAGTTGTTTTTTTTTCGTGACACACAAATCACTGTAGATGCATTTTACACCAGAGAAAAATATTTAAAATGATGATAAATGCTGAGAAAAAATAGATTCAACAAAACACTTTTTGAGGTAGACTACAAACGTCAATGTGCTAGGAGCTTGAAATAAAAAAAACAGTTTACCTCACATTTCTAGTTACTGTAATTTACTTATATTCTAATATACCATTTTCTTTTCAGGTCAGCAGTCAGGAAAAACTGGACTGGTAATGAATAAACTGTCCTGAGAAATGTATTTTGAAGGTCAAGAGCACCGTAGCAGAAGACCACTTTAAATTGTTCCGGGAACATGTAGGTCCTTTGAGGCAAAAATGTGAAACAACAGAGGTGGCACTTTCCCACAGTACCATGCTGGTGTTATTATCTCTGTAAGAATATTGTTTGCAGAACTGTTATAAAGTTTTACTTTGTCTGGTAGCAACACATTTTTATTTTTTGATTCTACAGAGAAACTGACATCCATCAACTTCTTTAAAACTTTCTGTTTATTTTCTAGTTCCATTATTATTTTGTTCTAATCATACACAGAGTAGCAAAGTTTCAGTTTTTACCTTATTTTGCTGACAGTTTTGACTACTTCCTGTTGCCTTTGTCATTTCGAGGTTTGTTTAGAGGGCAACAACGTCCTCTACTGCCCGCAGATAAACAGCAAAGGACATCAACATCGTGGAGCTCTGATGAAGGTGACAGGAAGTAGCTGAAACTGTCAGCAAAATACGGTAAAAACAGAAACTTTGCTACTCTGGGGATAAGATAAGAACAGAGAAACAATGACATCCATCTAATAATCAAA
Source organism: Aphyosemion australe (assembly GCA_006937985.1). Taxonomy (NCBI): domain Eukaryota; kingdom Metazoa; phylum Chordata; class Actinopteri; order Cyprinodontiformes; family Nothobranchiidae; genus Aphyosemion; species Aphyosemion australe. The sequence continues at coordinate 425,731 of SSNS01000174.1, read as the reverse complement.
ATAGATCAGTTTCATAACTTATAATTCTTAAAGAGACAATGTGTAGTTTACACCATTAATCTTTGGACCAAGGACACGTTGGAGCAAGTACGTCTCCAATTCGGTCCGGGAACGCCTTGGGGTCCTGCCGGAGGAGCTGGTGGAGTTGGCTGGGGAGAGGGCTGTCTGGGATGCCCTACTTGAGATGCTACCTACGCGACCCGGATAAGCAGAGAAGAGCGAACGAATGAACGGTTGTGGGAAATGAATTAAATGATGCCCAGTTGTTGAAAAATATTAGTGGCTTTGTAACATAAACCATAAAAATCGGGTCTAAAATACATCGGTGCGGGTCTAAGTCTCTGGGCGGCGCCATATTAGATGCCACGTTTCCTTCATACAGGAGCCCGTGAGGACACAATGCATTTACTGATTTGAAACAGATGGTTACAAAACGTTCGTCATTTATAAACGTTGTTTTACACATTTACCTCTTCACTTGCTGCCAGTGATGAAAGGGAGTCTGATGTGTTGTCATTTTGCTGGAGGTTGTGCTCCCAAGGATTTTTGACCCTAATGGCCATCCGTTGCTAAGGTCTTACTCGAACACAAAAATACTGTTTGCTTGCAATCATTTAGATATATACTGCCCACTATCGGCGGGGAAAATAAACACAGTCACTTTAAAAAAGATTGTCTCTTTTTGTCTGCTTTTAGTTGCTATACTCTTGCAGTTTTATTGTCTCCTGTGAAAGGATGGGTTGATAAAGTTATATGCAGTTGTACAACTTGCTCATAGTGGATTATATAACTGTATTACAAAAAAGTGACACCTATTAAATGAAACATATGCAGGAACAGAAAATGTTGGCAGCCTAACAATGGGACCAAGAAAGAAATTTATTGACTCAGGACTTGTGTCAAGGATGTCTGCAAACGTTGGAGGACTGTCATTTTCCAGACAAGGTTCTTGATGAAAGTAACATTTAGATTTTTGGGAAGTCTTGTAAAGCATTTGACTGTTTTGTCATTTTAAAACTTAAGCATTAGTCTTTAGCTGCTGATTTATGCAACTTTGAGAACAAGTTTGAGGGCAAGAGTAGGTGTGTGTCCCACCAGGAAATTTATGTTGCCAAATGGACTCCAGAAAGATTTACCGTTTGTCTGTTATGGTTTTCTGTCTCCATTACTGAAGATAAAAAGTGTTCAAACTCTATGACCCAACTTTTACACAGATCACTCCACTTTTTGTTAACTTTGAAACTGCTTCATCCTAATATTCCTTCCTTTTACCATTGTTTAATTCTTCTTTTGCTTTTAAAATGTGAATCTACGTTTTTTCAAATCTTCTTTGATCTCATTTTGAAGAAACCTTCATTGGTAAAAGTGGATGATAATAAAAGCACAGAGGATAGTTTGTACTTTTCTTTTAAGATTCAAGCATAACAGTTTCCTTTTCTTTCTTTTATTCCTTTCAACTCTAAAGCTTGACTTTGCATGGTTCTCTCTAGAAACTGTGAAGAGAGTTTGCTCTGTGGGAGACACACCTCAGTTCAACATTATTTTTCAGAGTTTATTTTTACATCTTTTGAATACAAATCAACTTTTATTTGTGAGGTGCAAAGTCATATTTTCTTTCCTTTTTTCAAACAGTAGAGATGCTAAGGATCTGGTTAGAAAGGCGACAGCTGCATTCTCTATAACCCGTTGGAAAGGTCGTTTGGTGTGGGTCAGTTGGCATTTGACCAGCGCAAGACTAGAACCAGAACTAACATTCATGACATTCCCTGTGGCCTTAACTGCACTTTGTGGGTGATGATTAGCAAAGAGTGACCCGACATCCACTTTCAGCAAAGACAGGACATCTAAAACTGTCCACTCTGTAGCTGATCCAAACATCTGCACTGATTTCAGATCTGTATTAAGGTAATAATTTATGTGTTGCAAGACTAAGTTTAGAGAAAGTGTGCTCTGGATCTGTCTCACAAAATAGAAACCATTCTGGACTTTTATCAGCAAGGATGACATAGAAACTGCTTTACATTTGATTTGATCAGAGTCACATAAAGATATGGTTATTTGATGTGACAGTAATGCCTATATGGAAATGAGAGAACAAGACATGTAAACAAAACATTAAAGAATGTAGAAACCCAGTGACACAGACGTAATACACGTAAGTGTTATTGAAGGGACTGTTGTCTAATAGCAGGATCCCACCAACTCTGTATCAGCCTGAGCCATTCCTCCAGATCTCAGTTTCAGGCAGACAACAATGAAAATAATAATGTGACCATTTTCTCCAGTTATTTGTGAAAAAACTGAAGTAGGTTCAGCTAGAGAAATTGATTACTAATGACCCAAATCTGACACTCTCTAAAACGTGTTTGAGCATTCATTACATAGTTTGCTTGAAATTGTTAAATAACAGGTTTTAGCTCCACTGTTTTTGTATTTTCCAACTAGCCACCTGTTGCCAAACATGAGATCATCACATAAAAACCCTACAAACAGAAATTATAAAAGAAAATTCAAACTCCACTTGCCTTCAATCTGTCGACATTCCAAAGAACAATTTGTTCTTTGCAACTCCTAATCAAAAGGATTTCACTTTCCACCAGCTCAAACGCCAGTAATTCAGCATACCTCCAGTAAAGTTTAAAGGGCTTTTGTGAGGACAAAAATCCATTAAGCTGCTCCCTAACTCCCTTTGATTTACTGGATAAGATCAGCTGCATGAATAAAGATCGGCAGAGCATCTCCCACCTTCTCTAATTGCTAAAATGTGAAGGTAAAGTGTCCACCTCATGGGTGAAACCATGTTGTAACTTTGGAACCAGAATCTGCACACTCAGGTTGCAGGCTGAACCTACTTACCCAGTCACCTGCCTTCAATTAACATGTAAACAAGGAAAGCTGACAAAAAAAGAACAAACAGAAAATGACTGCCTGGTCCAAAAAGAAGCTCAAACACTCTAATATTTTGTTCGACCACCTTTAGCTTTGATTATGACACACATTCTCTGTGGCATTGTTTTGATAAGCTTCTGCAATGTCACAAGATATTTTTTCCATCCAGTGTTGCATTAATGTTTCACCAAGATCTTGCACTGATGATGGTAGAGTCTGACCGCTGCACAAAGCCTTCTCCAGCACATCCCAAAGATCCTCAATGGGGTTAGGGTCTGGACTCTGTGGTGGCCAATCCATGTGTGAAAATGATGTCTCATGCTCCCTGAACCACTCTTTCATTATTTGAGCCCGATGAATCCTGGCATTGTCATCTTGGAATATGGCCGTGCCATCAGGGAAGAACAAATCCATTGATGGAATAACCTGGTCATTCAGTATATTCAGGTAGTCAGCTGACCTCATTCTTGGAGCACATCCTGTTGCTGAACCTAGACCTGACCAACTGCAGCAACCCCAGATCATAGCACTGCCCCCACAGGCTTGTACAGTAGGCACTAGGCATGATGGGTGCATCACTTCCTCTGCCTCTCTTCTTACCCTGATGCACCCATCACTCTGGAACAGGGTCCATCTGGACTCATCACACCAGTTTTTAATAATGCGTTGGACAGTTCTGAACCCAGTTTTAGTCGTTTCTGCAATCTCCTTAGATGTTTTCTCTGCTTGATGCCAATGATGTGACCCTTCTCAAACAGACTAACATCTTTTCCACGACCACCAGATGTGTCTTTCCACATGGTTGTTGAAGAAATGAGCAACTCATTGCACCAGTTGGGTTAAATAACGTGTTGCCATCTGAAAGATAATCACCCATGCAGTAGTTATACATTAGGAGGCTCCTACCTATTTGCTTAGTTAAATTCGGACAGTGTATGTGAGAGAGAGATGTTTATGAAACGACGATATGTCTTTGATAGAGAACTGTCTCAGTCACTTGGAGGAGGCAGGACGTATACCTGTGGTACCAAACATGCACTATGAAAGTCATCAATTTAACTCATTCCCTGCCATTGACGACTATAGTCGTCATTTACATTTTTTTTACGGGGCGGGCGTCGGAACGAGCCCCCTCACCGTGAGAACAAACATCACATGTCTAAAGCGGATCTTCATCCATGTATGTCACACATCACGTGATCAGGAAGCGGAAAATCAATGGATTAGGAGTTTGTTTTGGGCCGCTGCTGTGAAAAAAGCGATGCGCCAACCAGAAATGCTTCTGCAGCAGCGCTTGGGCAACAGATTGTGAACGAACGGATAACGCTAGAAATACGTCGATTCTTCCTGATGTAAGAAGTGAGTCTACTCTTTCTTTTGGTAGTTATGGCGTTTACATGGTCATAGAGCACAATGTTCTGTGACTCTTCAAAAAACAGTAAAAACGCTCAAAAACGCTGGCAGTCAGGGGCTTTCTGATCAGAAAACGGCTGGCAGTTAATGAGTTAATAAGGATTAGTACTTGAAGTTTTATGTATTTGTTCTTTTATTTTTGTTTTTTCCGCCAATTGGCTCAAGTTCTACTGTCTGTCTAATAAACATTTCAATGAACAAGGTGAGACCATGACTGCTTGGGTTTATCCCAGCTGCATACCATAGTAGAAAACTGAGATATTACTGGTCCATCACAAAGCTAACTCACCGACAGCTTTAAACTAAAAGAAATATAGCTTCTCCCTGCTTGGTCCCTGTAAACAAAAGGATATTTGGAGAATAGACTGATTTTTGACTTGAATTGATGAGAGTATTTCACACACTGAGTTAAATTGTTCTTTATTTTGCTACATCCCTAGATAACTGTTTTTATGTGAAGTACTCTCATAGGCTTTTCTGATGGCAGGTTTGTAGTTTTAATACATTTCTATACTGATGGCACATGAGCAAGAGAAGAACACACATGAAATAAAAGAAAAGCTGTGCACCTATCCAATCATTTCATGCTTCAGCGGCGCTATATTCTCTAACGAAACCTGACCTTTCATGGTGGAGACTCATTCTTCTGTGTGACAATGAAGAATAGGCAGAGCCCAATTTTATATCCAATATTTGTTTCAAACTGTGTAAAGCAAACTATCTTCCCTTCTAAAGACAATTACCAATTTCTGTTATAGTCATTTAAGTATTTTAACAGCCTATTTTAATATTAGAGACCAAACACACAGAACAAGATGACTTACATAATGTTTTCTTTCTATAATTTCATAAAATTAAAATGAAAACAGTTCTTTAATGACAATTAAAACTGAATATGTATGTGTATTAACTGTAAAATTACCCAAAATGACTGACAGGACTTTGGAACAAGTTCCAAATAAATAAATAAAATAGGAATAATAATAAAAAAGATGCTAATTTATATGACAGATTCAATAAACCATGTGGCATTAAGTCATAAAACAAATGCTAAGAGGATTAATGCCACCTATAATGAATGATGAAAGGTTCGGATGATAAAAAACAAGTTAACTGTCACCAGAATTTATGTTTTCATTTCTTTTTTTTAAATTATAGCTGCAAACAGAATGAGATGAGGACAGAGTTAGCAGGATTTGTGGCGGTAAAAGTCAAGGTTTTTCAGCATAGATGACATTATGGGTTCTTATAATCAGAATGCAATTTACAGTCAGTCAGACTGACAATAGGTTGCACCTTTGCTCCAGAGGTTTGTTCTTTCAAATGTCATTTATACAGAAAATCCCTCAAAGTGAGGCAGATTGGTGTGCAGATAATCAATAAGTAATGATCAATGGCTAATGAACTTGGCACAAAAATTCTGCTGCAAGAGCTTTCCTGTGTAGGTGTCCCTTTCAGTTTGTTTTCATCCTTGGCGATATCACTGCTGAGCTAATAGTTCTCTGTGCATTCGGATTAAGCTTGTTTACTGGCATTGTTGTCATCCTCAACTTGTTTTTATCTGAAACTGGGTCAAGATTGCAGCAGCCCCAGAAGGGAAGACTGTCCCCTCTGCAGGACACTTCCTCCAGCTTCTCCTTTGGGATCCCAAGTTGTTCCCAGGCCAGCCTGTAGAGTTTATCCCCCAGCATGTTCTTAGTTTGGCCTGTGGTCTCCTACCAGAAGGATAAGATGGATTCTCCCGAGCAGCAGTTCTACTTCGAGTCCCTCTCTGATGTCTGATATCTCTAAGGCTGAGACTGGCCACTCTGCTGAGGGAATTCATTTTGGTTGTCTGTATTCATGATCTTGTCTTTTCTGTCATTACCCAAAGATCATGACCGTGGGTCAGCGTTGGAACGTTGATCGACTGTCAAATCCAAACATTAGCCTTCTGGCTTAGCCTCCTCTTCACCTCAACAGACTGATTTAGCATCCTCATCTCTGCAGACGCTGCCCAGAGCCACCTCTCCATCTCCAAAACCCTCATGACCTCTCCCCCGAGCCACAACACACAATCTACCATTTCTTGTTTACTAACCGATCCTTGATCAAGCCTCAGATGTTAAATTATATAATTTTGAAATATAAATATTATTGAAAAATCACTAGATAAATATCTCTGGGTTTATTTTTCAGAGCTCCAAGCTCATCAACTTTAATTGCAAGCAATTAAATGTTTCGTGATCAACCAGGAGGAAAAATGTTTAAACTCTATTTTCTCCCATTTCCTCCATGAACAACATCTGTGTCATCTCCTGGTCAAACGGATTTGGGGTCCTGATCCTAGCACAAGTTCAGCTTTGGGAATATTTAAAAAATGAGCAAGTTTTCCAAAAATAAGAGTTTTTTTTAGACAGAAAAAGCTCAAGAAGATAAGAAAAACTCAATCTGAGCAAACAGACCTTCTATTGTGCAGCACTGTTCAACAACCAAAGATGACAAATCTGCTCTGAAGAAAATTGCTGTAAAGAAAAGAGAATTTTCAGTTTATTAGTAGATTTGTGTAGTCCGTGAACGTGTCTGTTTACCGTGTGTGTGTGTGAACTTTGGCACAGTAGCCACTGTTAGCACAGCTGTCCAATTCAAAGAGACACATGGGATGGGACACAGGTGTCACATCAACAGCAAACCACATCCATAATTACTGGCCTGTGTTTACCTCATTGGAAGTGGATGTAGTCTCAGATTATTTGGTTTTATCAGTTTTTGTGTCCATGAATGTGTTTGCATGTCATTTTCTGTGTGAGAATAAAGAAAACAGCGAGTGAATCAAATGTAGTTGGCCGTCATTTATTCGTCTACTGAGGTACAAGCTGAGTGGAAATTCTGCCACTTTGTCATTTAATGAATGATTTATTTTTTATGTTGTCAGGAACTATAGCGCCTTGTGATTTCAAACATGTAAAGCACATTAAAGCAGTATCAGCAACAACAGCAGCATAGAGTTGGTGGATCATTTTTGTTCTGGCACCTGGAGAGTTTGAAGGCCAGACTTTTTGCTCTTTGAGTCATTTTATTCTTAGTCAGCAGCAAAGTTTAGATCTAGTCTTCTAGGTTGGTGTTAGGCTAGAGGCAGTGTACACTATAGAAAGAAATAACACAAACAGCAAGATACACACCTCACCAGCTACCTCAAAATTCATGCAGCCATGAAAATCCACACAGACGCAATGTTGACAAGTAAACTCGAAACTGAATGGCCAGTCAATAAACTGTTTACCTTTTTTATTGTGAAGCAACACTGCAAAAACATCTATGTGTTCTCTTTACAAAGATATGCCGTTGACCTTATGAGTGGTTTGAATGATCTGTGTGGGATTTACACAATCATGTTCACCCAAAACACACACCACTCACATCTTTATATATAAAACATTTTATTTATAAGCTCTTTTTACAGCAGACATGTTGACTAAAATGTGTTGAAGAAGAACAGGTGTGTTAATGAGTACAGAAAACAGATCCCAAGCATGCACAATGGCAGAAATGGAATGATGCCCTTAATACACCTGTGCTTTCCCCTAAAATAGCCTACTTTGCAGTTGATGTCACTCTGCAGGTGTTGCTGGATGCTAATGCTAGACAAACAAACCACATTTGCTAATTGAAACAAGCACAGAGAGCTTGTACATCGATAAAAACAAACGGACAGAAACAAATTTCAAACTTTTATACTCATTACTCACAGAGCTCAAGTAACATTTTCTCAAAGTACTTGTTTTTTTACTCTTAGGTTATTATTTGGGTCACTACTTTTTACATACCACCCACCTCTGGTCAAAAGCCTTGTTCATCCATGTTTGGATGGCTGAGACGTTCAGCTGGACCCCTTCGTTTACACCGCCGCCTCCCAGATAAATCCACATCCATCATATAAATCCAGGTCCAAATGTCTGCTGTGAATTAGGCAGATTAGACCATCACACATTTGTCAGAAGATTTAGTTACATTTGAGTCTGGATTCAAGCAGGTGAGTTTGGCATGTCAATAATATGCCAATACCAACTTGAATGGCAGCAGTACTGAGAAACAGTGGATCAGGCACAGCCAATCAGCTAACTGCTAGTCCATTGGTAGCTACCGTTCTAAGAGATGCTTGAAGTGCTTCAAAATGTTTGGATTTAAAGTTTCAGAGTACTTGAATTGAAAGAAAGGGCATATAAATATAAAACTCACCTTGAAATTGTTTAAAAAGTGCTTAAATGACTGTAAGGTTGAAAAAGCTCAAAATTCAAAAAGCAGTAAATACAGATATGATTAAAAAAAAAAACATTTGCACCTTGTGCATTGTAGGATTATTTAGACAAAAATGAAGTGGCAATCTCTGGAAGACATGTCCTTCTTGATGCAATGGGAATAATACATACCACAGTTCCAGAGACTGGAGCTGTTTTACAGTGGCACCCCCAAGGGGTGGCCAGGGGTGGCTGTGGCCACCCCCAGAAAATTACTGGTCACCCCACCAGTGTTCTTTATTAAGTCATATTAAAGGTGCTATAACGAATATGCAAACAAGTTAGGCCCAGCTAGCTAGCTTACACAAGCACTTTCCCAGAACTCTCACCCCTCCCGTCGGCTATAATCCCTAGGCCGCGCCCCTCCGGATATGGGAACGCGCATTGCCACAGTGAACAAGAGAGAGCAGAACACCAGCCGCAGTTTTCGTGAATCAATATGGCGGAATCACCGGTAAGTGAAAGATAAACAATATAAACGTCTAACAGAAATGTTTCATTTTATCTTATTCATATGGTAGCGAAGTATGTTTTAACATGTTTATTTAGGGCTTATTTTCATTACAAAGACTAATAAATAGCATGGTAGCCTGCTAGCAATAGCAAAAATGATAAGCTAATCCTGCTAATAGCTGTCTGACAGAACAACTTATTTGAGTTTGTCATTCAAATATTGTTGGGGCCTCTTATTTTGTAGTGAAACGGTTTCTCTTTTTTTAATTTTTCCACATAGTTTCCATGACAAGAGCCTTGCTGGGTCCGATAGAGAATATGCACCGGACGGAGCCTAGAGCTGGTGTTACTGGAACAACCATGGCTAATCTCAGCACAAACAGTCCAGAGGGAGCAACTACATCAAGTCTTTCAATCCAAGATGCACATCCAGTTGAGGATTTACAGCAAAGGATTGCTGGATAAGGTATATTAATTTTAGATCTTTTTCTTCCTGTGTACAGGTGTGCAGAACCCATTTCACTGTTTGTGAAAAATAATTTATTGTATTACGTAGGTTGGATAAAACTTCAACATCACTGAATGTGGTCTCACATCAATAATAGTCAAAGCATCCATCTACCAAAACATAATTGTATTGGTATTACTCTTTGCATTTTGTAGTCATTTTTAAGCTAATTGATAGAATTGCTAAAAGTTATTTGCTTAGTTCAACATTTTTCTTGACATTCTACATTAGGATAGTAAAATATTATGTTCAAGTTGTTTTTACCACTTTTCATAAGCATGTAGAAAATTAACCAACCAACTCATGTTCTTTATCTTTCAACAGGCATGAATCAGATCCCTAATCCTGGAAACATCCCACAGATTGCTGGAGCATTGTTTAACACGTGACCCAAGCCTCTTGTTTTCATCATGGATGTAACATCACCATGCTCCACCATTGGCGGCTCAGGAATCAGATGCATCATGGTGGAGTTGAGACATGCAGCATACCGTCAGTTTGTGGTCTGGCAATATGGAGCACTGAGACATGGTCACAGGGTTANAATACCAAGTTGGTGTTTCTGGAGGATTTGGGACAGCTACCACATGGACAATAAATGTTTCATCTGTAGCAGAATCAAACTACATTAGACAAACAACCAAAGACTGTTGCTGATACTCATTTGTCCATATGTGATCACTGTGTATATTTTTGTAAACGTAGTAGTCTGTATTTTATTACTTTCTCATGTTGTTTGATTTATGTTATTCAAATGTAAAATTATAATTAAAAAAAGAACACAACTGTTGGGTTCTTTGTTCAAAACGCATAAGTTAAACACATCCATACGATAAACAAAATTCCAATCAATGTAGCATTAAGGATTTTTATTTAAAACCTAAAATGAACATTTTGTACATTTCTCAAAAGACCCATATGCTTCTATTAAAAACAGGTTAATTTAGTGAGAAGCCACTTTGGGCTGGATCACTTCAGCTGATCAGCATCTCCGTGCTGTGGACGTGTCCCTCCTGAAAGACAAAGAAAACATCAATTTGGCATTTTTGTTTTTCTACAACAAAGAATAAATTACTATCACAAATAGAAAATGTTCTGATAAAGTTTTAATTCTGCATGAAGACATTCATGACTCAAATCTAACTTCTGCTGATGACAAATATAAAAACCAAATTCACATGATGCAGCTCTTTGTAATATCCAGCTAGAATAGAAGAGATTGTATCTGAAATACTTTGTTTGCAGGAAATTTGAGTTTTTACTTTATTTCTTGTTCAGTTGTTTTCAGTCTTGATAAATAAAAGTACTCTGTACTCAGTTTGCAGTTTTTTTAACTATAAATTGAAAGTAATTGCAATGACCTAGAGAAATAATTATATTACTGTCTGTGGAGTAATTATGCTGCCACAGCACCATCTAGTGGGCAACTTTTGTTTCTCATCTGTTTATTGTTATCTCGAGGTTCTACAGACAAGAGATGTTTACTCGACAGCCCCTTCTGGCTGATTCTCGGAGGCGGCAGGCGGGCATTTCAGTGTCACCTTGATCCCAGTCAGACTGCCGAGGATGAAATAAATGGCGCTTACACACTAGCACCGGGTCGGCTCCGATCGGTCGGCCTCAGTCGGCCCCGCCTGGTTGTTTACACACGTCGCCCAGGACAACCTTTGGAATGCGGACGTGATAGGCGGTCTCAGAAATGCGCACGAAAAATTGGCGCGAATATATCAGTGATGTCGTAGCGCATCTCCGAGCATGTGGGCGGGTCAAAGGAGTGCAGAGAAGCCTGCGCAGTGTCTTCCTTATTAAACCAAGGCTGTGTGGCAGCACTGTGTGTGCGCTGCGCTCCTCACAGCAGACGGGAACAGAGAAATGGCTGGGTGGGTCAAAGGAGCGCGTAGAAGTCTGCGGTCTCTTCCTTATGAAACAAAGGCTGTGTGGCAACACTGTGTCAGTGTGTGTGTGTGTGCACGCTGCGCTCCACTCATCTCAGCAGACGGAAACAGATAAAACAGCTTCAGTCAGAGGCTTGTTAACTGTTCCGCATTCAGAGTGATTATGAAGCGCGCATGCGGGAAGCCCCCGCTGGCGGATTCTAGCCGCTAATCGGAGGTTCCCCCTAAAGGTAGGCGTGAATTTGAGCCAACCAATGAGTCGGCAGTGGGTGTGTTGGCCCGGTTTCTGCGCAAGTCAGACCGCCTTGGGAAGAGGGCTGAAAACGCGTCCGGTTTGGCGCTGGAAATTCTCGGGCTCCCCTGATGTGAAACCAAATCTTTCGGCCCGGCCGTACCGATCTGGTGCTAGTGTGTTAAGAGCCAAATGTCACCTCAGAATGGAAAAGGCACACACGACCCAGATGTGAAATCAAATTTGCTTCCCGAACCAGTCCGTACTGACCCACTTGTGTGATAGGAGTTTCTGTTGGTGAGTTGAGCCACCAGTTGCTGTCCAGAAGCGATGACCCAGTCGTTCCAGGATTCGAGGTCTCCATCTGCTCCAGTTTCCCCTCTTGGGCCTGCAGGACCCCGTGGCCTCCATCAGCTTGTCCAGAGAAGCTGCAGTCAGGTCCTTCAGCTCCAGCTGTCCCTTCTGTTTAATACAAAACACAAGCAGGGAGGATAAGCCCAGATCTGCAGCCTCACAGCACGAAGGAGATCCTTCAGGAGAACTCAGCTCTACCTGGCTGGTCACCGTGGAGATGAGGATGTTAATGTGAGCTCTACTCAGCTCAAAAAGAGCTGCTGACGGGTCGTGTAGCAAAGCGAGCGAGCTCGTTTACTTACGATGTGGTAGGTGTTCCACGTGTCTGGATCCCTGTCAGACGTGCATAGGGGTGGGAATTGATAAGTTTTTATCAATATCAATGGCATTGTCGATTCTGTCTATCGATCCAATTCCTTATCAATTCCCTTATCGATTCCCGAGTAGTTCAATAGGTGGCAGAAAATGTATCGCACCCAGTTTCCTGCATTATAACTGTCAGTTTATTTATGATAATCAATTGTACCTGGTGGTATCGTTTGGAAAAATCATTCCAAATGTTCTCTTTATGCTCCTTGTGAAGGCAGAGTCATCTTCTTGCTGTAGTTTTTGCATGATGGGAAAAATCTCACCACAGGTCAGACTTTAGTCGCTGGAGTCTGCTAGTGTGGAGATGTGTATATATGGGTGACCATATTTCCATTTCCAAAAATGAGGACAGGGGATCTGTGCCTACCGATGACGCCACACAAACCACATTGGGACCCATTTTTTCTCGGTGTTCTATCAGAACACCTGGCTTAGAGCTAAAATGAATATCAGATTCTGCCAACAAAATGGCTCTAAAACAATTTATATGTAAACTGAGGTGTTTTTGCAAACACTATAATTAATACTCCTGGGCAGGGTTTGAATTACACAGAGGATTCTGGGGGAACCCAGTGACGGGGAGGGGGTGGGGGGGTCTGTTTGCCTTGGCCCCCAAAATGCGTTGATACGGCCCTGGACGGGCTGAATTTTGAAGGTGATCTGAGTTGTATCAAATATATAAATATTACATGCTTATGAATTATTGCTTTATGAAAGTAAAAAGATGTAGTGGGATAAATCTACCAACATTTTCATTTTCAAGAACTTTGTTTAGTTTTCTTGTTTTTATTTGAATATTTTCCTGTCCTGTCTGTCTCTGATCTTCCTGCTCCTCCTCAATCCACCAGAATAAACTGTTTCCTGGCTTCCTCCTGATTCACCTCGAGTTACTTTTGAACTAAATAGGTCAAATTAATCTACTGGCTGAAAAACTGCGGCCGCGCAGTTGAGGTGAAATCACCTGAGCACAGGTGACGCGCTCCGCTGCAGAGCGCGTCAGACACGAATAAAAGATACGATTAAAAGACAGAAGTACCAGATATGAACGGACATGAACGATCGCGTGTTAATTATATTTTTGGTGGCGCCACTTTGAGAATGTTACTGTGGCCGTGCGCAGCTGCCCGGCGCGCATCAACAATCAGCATCATCTGTCCACTCCGCTCAAAAGAATCCCCGGTGCGCTGAGAGTCCATATAAATAATGTAATATAGGTAGAAACAGGATCTTCTTTCGGGCTTCCCCTGGGTGTGTAGGTTGACGGTTTCCAGCTCCCCCGTAATTCAAACCCGGCTCCTGCATGCATAAGCTGCGCAACGTGCGTGGTGACGTCATTTGCGCCGCCTGGAATTGATAAGAGAATCGTTTGCAAAAATGGCGAACGATTCCTAGGAATTGAAACAGTGGGAACCGGTTCTCAACAAGAACCGGTTTTCGATTCCCAACCCTAGACGTGCACTCCTTAATGCTCTGAGAATCAAATGGTATAAAATTTCATAAACACTGTTTTTGTGTCAGGAAACATCTGTTTAAACAGAATAAAACTTTACCATTTAAACAATGAAAGTCCAGCACCCCTTGATCTCTGCCTGGCAGTTGAGCAACTCCACACCGAGCTTTGCTAAATTTTCTTCTGAGAGGCTCTCACAGCCGGACTTCACCTGGAAAACCACCTGAAGAGAAATGAAAGCTGAGGCTTAAAATAAAAAATTCAAATGAAAAGCAAGAAAAACGATAAAGACAAACAGCCCCGTTCACCTTGTAATGACTGATGTCCAACGGGCAAAGCTCCAGCTCGTTCGCTTCAGACAGAAGCTTCTTGTCTGCCATCATCATCTCAAACTAAGCATCGTTAAGCGAGAGATGTGCTGGAGACGTGGAGATGTGCTGGAGACGTGGAGATGTGCTGGAGCAGCAGGAGAAGGTGGAGGAGAAGGGTTGTGGGTTCTTCAGTCACTCAAACAACCCACTGGCCAGAGGATAGGTCATGAAGACGGTGAGCAGGAGGTGTGGAAGCCCATGACTGGATCAGTACAAAAGAGAGAGGAGTAAATACTGACATTTCACTGGCTATAGAAGGCATTACTGTTGATAGAGTGAGGAAAAGTAAGTTTTTGGGGTTCATTATTGATGAAAATATTTCCTGGAAGCCACATATTAATGGTATAAACATAAAAATAGAAAAGGCATTTGCTGTACTACACAGAGTAAAGTAGTATTTGAATAATAATGCATTATGTCTATTATACAATACTCTGATTGTTCCATATATGTCTTATTGCATTGAAATCTGGAGAAGTACATATAAAACATACACTGATCCAGTTTTGATTTTACAAAAAAAGAGCAATGAGAGTCATTAGTCAAAGTAGTTCCAGAGCTCCAACCAGGCCATTATTTGCTGAGTTACAAAAATTCAAATTTAGATGATTATAAAACCAACATTCATGACCAAAGTGTTGGAGCAATGTGTTTGTGTGTGGAGTCGGTTTATGGAACAATCTGGAGTCAGAGATGAAAGAAGCTAAATCAATTACAATGTTTAATAAGACTTAAAACAATACGATAAAATATAAGCATTAATCTTGTTTGGTTTTTTTATTTGTCATTTGTTTCTTCCTGTTTTAAACTGCCATGAATAGATGATGTTACAAGAACAGTAAATAAAATATCTGTTAGTAAATCATTAGCGTGATGGTCCGCAGCTGTCTTTCAGTTACATTTATTAGTTAAACACATTTTATTTATTACAGATGTAACTACTGGTGTGAGTGGGGCAGATTATGTATAAGATTTTCTTTGAATCTGCTCCTTTTCATTCAGGTATTTATAAGTTGTATTTATTTTGTTACTATTTGTTTTACAAAAATAATGAAATAAATGGTATAAAATAAAAATATATTATCAAAAATAAATAACTTACTATTTCTTATCACAAATAAGATTTGCAGTCACTGTTTTACTTAAATTACAGTTTGATCAGGAGAATTGGAGAAAGCTGCAGACATTTATGTTCTCACATGCAGCAACTTGATGCAAATTATGACTCTGGTGGACATAAGAGCATACATATTCTACAACACATGTTAGAAGTACATCTACACACCTACCGGTCACAATCGTAGCAGAAACAGCTGGGCAGTAGGTTTGTTCACACCATGAATGAGTTGCAGATAATGCATTTTGTAACTAACAACAAAAAAGGGAAGATATTAGCGGGGAAATTACATAAATGACTAAGCTGATCCCAATGCGTATGTCACCGCTTATTTTTTTCCATAAATAAAGTCCGTAACGATAGCTGTTTACGTAGCATTAGCATAACGTGCTATTACTGCTAACAAAGAAATGTGCAAATAAAGTCATGCACAAGGATAAAACAAAGCTATGATCCCGTTCAATCTTTAAAACCAAAATAAAATAATCAAACAATGCCTTTATGATGCTAGGATGTTGTAATATGAAGCAAGAATTACCTGTCCAAAAGAAAGATAGCAACCATCTGATCTGTTTTCAGGCCGTGTGTCTCCCGTAGTTGTCGCCATCTTGGAAACGCTGAGTCAATATTCACCCCGGTTTGTCCTCTTTCTGTGTCCAAACGTTTTTTGTTTTCTGCTAGCTCAAATGGCGTTTTTCTTTTTGAGACTCTGGTAGTTTTTCCAACAATAGAAGTAGTAGGAGCCGGCTGTTTTCCCTTCTCTGCCATAACTGAGCGCGGTAGCTGACTTCCGGCCCAGCGTGTCACTTCCGGTGTGTTCTGCTGAAAAATGCTCCCGTGCGCGTTAATGGAGGACACGGGGAAGTGCGGAAATGCTGAGGTTCGGCGAGATAGACAAGTTAGTGGTCCAATCGTTGGTTTCGGTACGAAAGCAATGATTGGCTGAGGTTTTTAGACAAATGCGAGAGAACCACTTTATTAATTTTTTTCGTTTTTTTTTTAATCTCCACAATATTTTTATAGCTATACTACATTAGAACGTTNATCCCACATCAATAACATCACTCGGTCTGCCTACTTTCACCTGCGCAATATTAATCGCCTTCGCCCCTCTCACACCCCTCACTCTGCTTCCATACTTGTTCAGTCTTGTCACCTCACGAATCGACTACTGCAATTCACTCCTGTTTGGTCTACCACAAAAGTCCCTCCATAAGCTCCAATTGGTCCAGAATTCTGCTGCACGTATCATTTCCAAAACCCCAATGAGTCACCATATTAGCCCGGTCCTCCAGCAGCTTCACTGGCTTCCTGTACAACACTGCATTGTTTTCAAAATCCTTCTTCTCACCTTTAAGGCCATCCATAACCTTTCCCCCCCATACCTGTCTGACCTCATTCACGTTATCTCTCCCATCCGCTCCCTCAGATCATCATCCTCTATCACCCTCTCTGTCCCATCTTTCCGTCTCAGCACTACGGGGAGCAGAGCTTTCAGCTGCTCTGCTCCCCGTCTCTGGACTTCTCTCCCTCAAGCCATCCGTAACTCTGACTCTCTCCACCTTTAAATCTAGACTCAAAACCCACCTGTTTCAGACTGCCTAGTGTCACCTTTTCCATTTCCCCCTGATTTTATCTACTCTGTATTTTTAATGACTTATGTGTGTTTTTTGCTGTTTTTAATTTAGTTTCCTTGTTATTGGTTTTATTGCTGTAAAGTGTCCTTGGGTTTTTTTGAAAGGCGCTTTTTTTAAATAAAATGCATTATTATTATTATTATTATTATTATTATTATTAATAGGCAAGAATTGGTCTAGTTCACTAGGCTGCTTTGATTTGTGATCACCAATAGAAACAATGTAACCCCTGTCTTTGAGATATGATTGGAACCAACTATGGACGGTGCCTGATAGTCCCACCCAGTTTATGAGCCTATCAAGAAGGATGTTGTGGTCCACAGTATCAAAAGAGCAAAGAGCAGTGTTTCTCAATCCCCCGGGTGTGGAGGATTGTCAAGGGGTCGCGAGATGCAGGAGAATCCATTATTTTTAGCATATTTTGTCATGCTGGAACGTAGAACCACCCCTAGTTAATAAGACAAAGCCTTCATAACCCCTGGATTAACTTTGAATATGGTCGAAAATGAGGAAAAAACCCAGTAGCGTCTGGTGAAGAAACTGCTTGGTGGAGCTAATTTGCTAAAAGAGTTTCCCTGCTTCAGTCCAGCATAACATGAACTGTTGGAAAATGACTACAGTGAGCAGTTTGGTTTAGGGTTTATAGCTTCAAACATTTAATGCAAAACTACTCTAAGAGCAGAAATAAGTGAACTGATTCATCTTTATTGGCTTGCGAGTTTTCTCTTTCGTAGCAGCACTGTAGAATTTGCTGAGAAGCCACAGGATTGGATCATCATGTCATCATCGCTGTAGATGCATCGTGGGTGTGTGCTGATGATGTCATACCCAGACCCATTTGACCCTCTGTAGTGCAGAAAAACATAAATAGCAACATGAAGCCAGAGAAAACGCAAAAACTAACTGTGGGTTCTGGAGGAGGTTCTGTCACCTGTGTTGGTCCAGGTAGCTCCTCAGGTGACCCACTGTTTCTGAGTGCCACATCTTCACCATGTAGATTTGATCTCCATCTTCTGACTTCACCTTCAGTGTGATGACAGGTTTAGGAGGTATTCTTTCACAGCTGAGTGTCTGCCCTCTGCAACGAGGAATAAGGACATTACAGCCCAAACATCATCAGCTGAGGTCAGATGTGTCGCTGAACGTAATCGCAGAGCAGCCTGCCCTTGTTTCAGATCAGATCACTCATCGTGGTCAAATCAGGGTTTAATCAGGCTTTACATCAAACGGGAGGCTTTGGATCCTTTTAACCCCTCAAACATCATTTTTCTGCAGACATCTGAGCAAATACTTACCAGGAGATCAGAGTAATTCAGTGCAAGTATTTTTTTATGCCTGTTATTTACCTGCCCGTTGCCGTTTGCAGAGCAGGTGTGTCTATAAGAATCTCTGAGCTGCTGCTCTGAGAATCAGATGAAACCTGGAGAAGAATCACTGTGTGAGGTCAACGAGAACAAACTTTAAAGTTAGTCTTTTCCTGCTGCTCACCTGCAGAGTCTCCCTCAGAGACTTCCTGATGTCGATCACCCGCCCGGCTTTGACCACCATCTTCGGCAGCTTTCTCAGGAACTGATCTGTGGTCAGCTTCTTCTCTGTGAATCAAGATAAAACACAAGGATGACGACGAGGGCAAGATTTCTTGCAGAGACGAGATCAGGTCAGACCTGGTGACTGAAGGCTGACTACATTTGTAGATTCTTCATCTTCCTTCTCGTAAACGGCTCGTCCGTCACCAGGAAACGTGTCCCACGGCAGCCTGACCAGGAATGTCTCATGCCGCCTGTCTTGCACCTGCACAGAGTCTGTGATGAGAAGCTGAGACATTTAACCCGAGACAAAAACAAGGTAAAAACGCACCTCAAAAGGGACACCATCCGGAAATCTTTGCTGGAGCTCAGAAGGAANAGGATGTTGTAATATGAAGCAAGAATTACCTGTCCAAAAGAAAGATAGCAACCATCTGATCTGTTTTCAGGCCGTGTGTCTCCCGTAGTTGTCGCCATCTTGGAAACGCTGAGTCAATATTCACCCCGGTTTGTCCTCTTTCTGTGTCCAAACGTTTTTTGTTTTCTGCTAGCTCAAATGGCGTTTTTCTTTTTGAGACTCTGGTAGTTTTTCCAACAATAGAAGTAGTACGAGCCGGCTGTTTTCCCTTCTCTGCCATAACTGAGCGCGGTAGCTGACTTCCGGCCCAGCGTGTCACTTCCGGTGTGTTCTGCTGAAAAATGCTCCCGTGCGCGTTAATGGAGGACACGGGGAAGTGCGGAAATGCTGAGGTTCGGCGAGATAGACAAGTTAGTGGTCCAATCGTTGGTTTCGGTACGAAAGCAATGATTGGCTGAGGTTTTTAGACAAATGCGAGAGAACCACTTTATTAATTTTTTTCGTTTTTTTTTTAATCTCCACAATATTTTTATAGCTATACTACATTAGAACGTTGTTAAGAGGCATGAAAAAAAACGTTAAAAGCTAACTTTGTTTTCCTAATTCAGTAATGCATCTTTAATGTTCACACAAATCATTATTGAAGACATGTAAAACCCTATAAAAAAATATGAATTTAATGAATAAATAATCAGAATAAAAAATGTTTATGTTGCCACTGCTCACCATTTTCAAAACAAAAGTTTCAATCACCAGAGTTTTTGTGGAAGTTTTAGTGCAGAAACAACAGGTGAATTAAGCTGTTCTAAAATTCTAAAATAAATGTTGAAACAGCATATTGTAGCCAGGCTTGGCAGCGGGTGCAAAGACTTCTGGGAGTGGGTTCGGGGTTATTTTAGTGTGTTTTTGTGGTGTTTTGGGGGGGTTTATAAGTTCGGGGTTGTGTTGTTGTTGGTTACCTTTAGTTCAATGTTCATTTTATGTTGTTTTTAGCCGGTGCCCGTTTGGCACCGTGCATTAAATGTCGGGGGATGGGGTGAGGGCCGTCCAGGCATTAAAAGTGTTCTGTTTGCTACTTGGTAACTCGTTCTTGCCGCTGCACAACACACCAGCTAGATGGCGTCTGAAACCGCCACAATATCAAATAACTGTTTCAAATGTGTTTTTCTAAAAAATTTTGTGTTTGTCAGATTTGATGTGTGTTGGACGCACATTTATTAGAATTTTTTTTAATGAAAATGAATAAAGGAGTATTTAGTACACCACCACAGGATAAACTTTCCCAGAGTTACCATGAGGATCAATTTGATGTGCTACCCCAAATGTTTCTCAGGCCCCATGGCCACCCCTACAAAACTTTTCTGGGGCACCACTGCTGTTTTACAATATAGTCTTGGCTGCATTGACGTTAGTCACTAGCTAACATTACAGACAAAATTAAATTTTTCTAATTTAAAGCTGTTCAAAAAGCTACAACTAACAGTACTTTCACACAGAAACCTGATTTAAAAAAGGCCAAAAACATTATTTTAGGAGGTTTCATAATGTATAAATAATGTATTCTGATCAGAAGGAAATGCAATATCAGCATCACAAAGGATTACAAACTGCATGGCAAAAATACATTTTTAGCACTTTAACAACTGATATTGTCATTATGGTCAGTGTTGTCAATTCCTCAATGTCGACGTAGTTATTGTTCTAATAGTTGCTAGAAGTCACTGAATTATGTCAATCCCTAATTTGGAAAATTGATTGTGTGTAGCTCACTGTAACTGACACTCTGGAAGGCAGCAAAGTGTTATAGTACAGAAAAAGTGTGAGTTGAAACATCCCAATTAAAAACTGCAAATAAATATCATTTTTTGTCATTTCAAATATGTACTTTGACATCAAAGTCTTTAAAAGTTCTCCATGACACAAGAAGCAGCAAATGGATTTGCTGCTAGTTGCTTAGAAAAAGAATGAAATAAAAATAACTATAATAATTATAATCTTTTTTAAAACATTAAAGTCACTCATTTAGCAAAAGCAATTACAATATTTGACAATAACATTTTAAAGTCATAATTTTATTGTTGCAAAGCCCTAATTTAAGTATAAAAACAAGAGCACTGCAGGATACCTCCATGTAATTAAATGAATGTGTGAAAGTATGACACCCAAATGCATTTGTGTTCCTGTTAAATACTGATAATGCCATACATTATCAGTTTGTCTATATTTAGACAAAAAATAGAACAACTTGTAAAATGCACATAATCAACAGAATACATTAAACATGAAATCTGGAAGCAAGAATGACCAGTTCAAAAAGTGTGAGATCATTAAAATTCAAATCCTTGGGGAAAAAAAAGCTAAAATCTTGCTTGAATGATTTAGATGACTAGTGGCAGAGAAATAAAATGGCAATATCATAATTATCCCAGAGTCAGTGGAGTCAACTGATTACTGTCTCCCTTGAGGTTCAGAGGTGCTGTCCTGATACTCAGATCATTACTTATGGGGTATAAGCAACCGTGCTCCGTCATAGCCAGTAAAACCACAGTCTTATTTATTAGCGCTGCTCCAGACTCTGACTGTATCTCCAGAGGGTAATTAGGAGCTAAGATTTGTCATGGAAAGATGGTCCTCGGGGCAAAATGTGTCCGCTGTGTTATCATCATTATAGACCGTTGTCCTTGTGCTTCTTTTTATGAATATGTGTCTCTTGAGGCCTTTGATGAAGCATAAGTTACAATAAAGCAAGGGGGAAGTCTGTTATACTTAGAAAATTGGAATGATAATGTAAAATACTGTAATAATTAAGGTGCAGCTATTTTATTAGGGATTGTTTTAAACTGGGAAGAATTTCAGTTTATTACACTTACAGTAATGATGGGTGAAGGACAATTGGTTTGAACTTTTTGGTTTTCTCTATCAAAATTAATCTGTGGAAGCAAGTAGAATTCACTTAGAAGGTAGCATTCCCTAGCCTGGCAAGCCATCCTACATGTGTGAATATATAGTCAGGCCATGGCCCAAAGACAGAACTCAGTTGTGGGGTGGAATCTCCGGTTGCCTTTCAAACAGTCTCCACATGCTATTGGACAACAAACAACGTGACATACTCACCGTTATGGATGTCAGTCAACGGGGCAGTCCGCTATACTCTGTTGAAGAAGATGCAAATACATCCTTTTTGTAACTACTCTAAATAGTCAAAAATTGATGCCAAAGCCATTTCAAACGAGCCGCCGCCATCTTAGTTGTTCTGCTCCATCACATCATCTTGCCCACCAAACTGATAGAGCACTGTGACTGGCATAACACCATACTGCTCAGGTCAACGGTAGACCTGCTGAGGCTGCTATGGAGCGTGGCTAGACTGACATGTAGAGCAAAATCATTTTGCTTCAGCTACTGTCTGTCTTTCTAGGCTAAGCATTACCATGAGCAAACAGATTCAAGAATATGTGGTCTTAGATAGGTGGAAAAACGTGGAAAGCTGGAGTGATGTACAAGAAGGTATGGGAATAGAATCGGGTATAGAGCTTAGGTTCGTCAGGTATAAACGAGAGGCCAAAGTAAGATCATGTTGTTGGATAAGGCAAAGATTTGTTTAATGCATCAAACCTGCCTTGCTCCCGCAAAACACCCCCACTGGCATGTAGCAAATATGTTCTATTCTTTAAAAGTGACGTTCACTGAGAAATGTATAATACTTTTCATTTCATTTTGAAATACAATCGGTCATCAACCTCTATGTCCTGCTTTAGCTGCTGAATGAAAATAGACAGGAAAATACATATTCATTCCTTTTAAGACCACAAAAAAGCAGTGTAAGATCTTTAACTACCTTCAATCACTTTTAAATATCTAATAGACCTGGGGTGCCCCACTACCTATTTGAAATTGATTCTGCTAGATCTACTTTGGTAGTTACTTGGTGACCTCGCAGATGTTCAGATGTTTCCTTCTCTGCCCACAGTAGGTGGTTATTTGTCTTTTCACAGTGTGGAAAGTTCTTTTGCTCAGTTCACCTCTCCTCAACCAACAGGTAGGTGTCACATCAGAATGAAACTGACTTGATATGGATAAAAATGGAGGGACGATGGTTGTGTGTGTGCCTACAGGCTGTTACGGTGTCTACTTATATGTGTAGAGAATCATACATGTGGGCTTCTTGTCATAACAAACTGCACAGCAGTGCTAACATGTCAGAGTTTGTGTGAACTGGAAAGGTTTTTTTTCCCTTGTTATAAAAACTTTCAAACCCCTTGCTTCTCAAACCCCGCTGAGACAAATGGAAATTTAAACCAACCTCTTCAAAAAGCTGATTTTTATCCCCAGTCGCCTGTTCTCTCTCTATCTAGGAGTAGCTAACAAGGCAATTGACAGGGTGATGGGAGCACCATTTCCATTCTGGCATTTCCTAATGTTAAACACCACAGTAATCAACAAGCTGCCCGCTTTTCTGCCTGAATCCTTCGCTCTCTCCCTCCCCTCCACGCCTTCACTCGCCTGTTCTCTCCGTCTCTGCTCGCGTTCATTTAGCACATCCATATTGGATTTCCCAGTGCCCGTGGCCAGCCGAGTGGCTCGTGCCACTCGCATCTGGACAGCTTTTGTTACAGACAAGCCCGGCTTGTGTTTTTATTTGCCTGCACACCTGCTCTTGTGAGAGAGTCCTGTTTTGCGAGAGGGATCTGGCGTGCTCATGCTGGGGTGTGCCCTTGTCATTGTATTACATGCAAAAGTTCAGTATATCTCAGGATAGTAAAAAAGCATTATGTTGCATTACTCATAGGGCTATACCAGATGCAAATGGTCCTTCAAAGTAGAGAGTATTATGTGAGTTTCAGTAAAAAAAAAAAAAAAGATCTTACCATGAACTGTGCAGAAGAACTGTTATAAATAAAAAGCAGTGTGAAATCTGGTTATACAAATTACAGAAGATCAGACATTGTTGCATCAGGTAGTCCTTTGAAATGGTTTAAATAATAATATTCTAATAAAAAATGGATGTAAATGTTGACATAAATAAGAGATTTTCTTTCAGATTCACTCTGAATCCTTAACTATTTTTTTATTTATTTATTTTTTGTTGATAGTAACTGTTTACCATCTCATGCTTTGTTTATCCTGTCTAATTACTGGACTCAGA
This sequence comes from Aphyosemion australe, assembly GCA_006937985.1. Taxonomy (NCBI): domain Eukaryota; kingdom Metazoa; phylum Chordata; class Actinopteri; order Cyprinodontiformes; family Nothobranchiidae; genus Aphyosemion; species Aphyosemion australe. Next base: position 401,736 of record SSNS01000174.1, on the reverse strand, counting down.
TACATTTGCAATTCCAATGCACATTTTTATTTCTTCCCAACCACTGAGACTGTCAGCTCATCTGACATTTGATGTCTGCAAAACTGAGGCATGATGAATCCTCATGCATGTGCAAAAAGCAGCTGAACTCCACTATAAAATCATCTGCTCTCTCTTGATAGTTTGAAGATTAGATGGTGTGTGCGTGCGTACGTGCATGTGCGTGTCATTAATGAGTGAAATTACACCCAGCCGTTGCTAACAGGATTACGTTTTAATGCAACTCAATATTCCTTTGGCATCCAGCGCCACTGCTCCTTTTCCTTGTCGTTCTCTCCCTCCCTTCTCTCATCTTTGCCCTCTCACAGTTCACCAAATGCATTCTTCATCGTTGTTCTCGCTACAGTCTGTGACTTTTTCCACTTTAGATTTGGAAATGACGTGGGTCAAAGAAACAAGCCTGAGGACACGCAGAGATTTCAGAACAATGTGTTAACACTCAGTTAATAATTCATCAAATAAAATATGCTAATAGCTCGGCTGGAGGTGGAGAATTGAATGCTCCTCCACCTCGCCGAGTTTAAAGAACCTTGTTTTAACAACCTAATTACTTCTGGCTAGGATATTACTTTGAGTTTTACTAAATAACCCTATTAAAGGAGACAACTAAAGAAGGCAAAGGGTGCAGAAAGGCCTTTTTGCAGCTTTTGTAGTTGGCAGACGCGAAAAAATGAAGAGAACAAACATGAAAGGCAAGAGTAACAAAGACAGAATGACAGTGACTGTGAAGAGTTTGAGCGTGAAAGCACTGACAGTCGGGGGATGGAAGCCATACCAAAGTTTCAGTGGCTTTTTGCTTCGTTCACCAATCATGAACATCCCGTTTTTTCCTACAATCATTGCTTTTATCTTTGAACTCCAACCATACTACTACCTATACGTCTCGCCTCTCCAGCGTGGCTAATTCTCCCCTCTCCACTGCATTATGGGGGATTATAGCATTGCTTTAAGGAAACAACAGAACTAACATGGAGCTTAAGTGGCCCGAATCAAACAAACATCATTTCACTGATGGGGGTGGTAATCCACTCAGTCATTTATTTTGAACTTATCGTTTTCTTCCTCCCTTTCTTTTCCCCCCCAGCCTTTTCTTTTTTGATCTCTTAGTCATGACTTTTATCAAGGCCTTTTTCCCTAAAGGTGGGTCCAGCAGTAGGGCTTTCTAATAGGCATGTTTAATTGGCCTTAAAACACCTCTAAATAGGGTTGTTTGGTCGATGGGTAATGGTGATGAGATAAATGTGAGATCAGTGCAAAATACTCATTGGGATGACTGTATGAAAGGGCAAACAGATGTGCATTGCATTGGGAATAAAGAATTACTGCTTGCATTGGTAAACAACAATTAGGTTAATAAAATTACAATGCAATTAGAAAATGTAGCAAAGCCAAAGATGGAAGTGGCAAAAAGCCCTGAAAACCATCCAGATCATTGATGAAACTTGTAAATGTGAGCATTAAATTAGTCTCACTGCTTTCCTGCGTTTTCTCCGTCGTTTCTCTGTCACTGCATCATTCTGTTCTTTTGCAGGTAAGAGACTTCATGTAGAGAGGATGCTGTAGCTGCTCTGCATGTGCTATGATAACAAGGTATCACGATTCCCTGAGGGTAGGTGGATTTGCACTACTGGAGATTTGGCTGCTCATCGGATAACATCATCAGATAAGGAAGAAAAAAAACACACCACCAAAAGGGAGGAGAGAGAAGGCCACACAGACACACTCAAATTAAAATACTAAACGTAAAGAGATATTAAAATGCACAGAAGACAAGGAACTTTAAGATTTATTTTATGTTATTTTTTATTTATTAAAAGAAAGTTGCACTTGTTAAAATTTCAATTTCAGTTTGTATCAAAGTGATTTTCTTTTCTTTCCCGTTTATTTTTTCATGTTATTAGGCTAGAGAGAGCGGCGTGTTAGAATTTAAAGTGGATGTTTCATTGGATCGCTCCAAATTAAATTCCAGTAGGTTAGAGCTAATCACACAGACTTTAAAGGACTTTAATTAGCTTATTAGAATTTCTGATGAAAGCAGTGGAAGCTTATCCTGCTAAACTCAGAAGTATTTTCTGTTGCTTTTTTTGCACTGCCACGGATGCAGGACATGACTGGTGTTTGTACTGGATTCAGTGAAAGATGAAGTCCTGAATCTGCCCTGCTGCTCTGCAACTTCTCACTGCAGTCTGCAGACAGAAAACAAGCACAGAAGTGTTACGAGCAGGGGCAGAGACATTTTTCCAAACTTTAATCTAAGAAAGAGCCCAAAAAAAAGAAGTTCATGTAAGATTCTTTATACAGGATCAAAAGTGTATCACCCAACTCCATCAAAAGACATAAAATGTTAGGGCTGTGCACTCAAATAGAACTCAAAATGAAATAAAAGACTTCTTTAACAATTTCTTAGATTAACATTTAAATCAGTGTCAGACACTAAAGGACCACCAATACATTTGCATGAATTTCTTTATGAAAATGGGATTTGGGGACAGAAGAAAATATAAAGCAGTCACCTAATTAATGATTCGAAAATGTGAAGTAAACTGAAGTCCTATTTCGAATTGGATTTTTGTCGTGTTGGGTTTATTTATGTTTGTCTTTAGTTTTTTTTTTTTTTTTTTTTTTGGGGGGGGGGTATTTATTTCCGATCATTGTATTTAAAAACTAGAAAATGCCTAGAATAAAAATCTCCATAAGACAAAAAAATTTAATTCATTGCTTTGAAGATATTGATATTGGCTCACATGTACCAGGCTCTGTGCTTGGACCAATACTTTGCTAATAGGTCATTTTTTGTATATAGAGTAAGCCCCTCCTACATCTTAATTGGTTGGTAAACAAAATGCAGCTACTATTCCTAAGTGAAGCCATTCCACCAGCTGACTAGTGCATATGTTTTTTATGTTTTTTTTTTTTTTTTTTTTAAATTAAAATGTTGAAATAATGATTTTTATGATCTTTGATAGGGTTAGGGGGTTAGGGTTATCAATTGAAGAATTGTTTTCACTTTCTCATTTTTCTGTAGTTATTGCAATTTAAACCACTTTACTCACTACAATAAAATGTGAGGCAGCAGTAGCTCAGGAGGTAGAGTGGGTTGTCCAGCAATCGGAAGGTTGTAGGTTTGATCCCGACTCCTTGCAAAAACTGCTGCTGTTGTGTACTTGAGTAAGACACTTAACCCACCTTGCCTGGTTGGAGGGACCGGCGGCGCTAGCGTTCACCAGCCTCGCTTGCATCACTGTGCAACAGGGCAGCTGTAGCTACATTGTGTGTGAATGTGTGTGTGCATGGGTGAATAACTGAATGTGTTGTGAAGCGCCTTGGGGGGTTGTACAACCCTGGAAGGCACTATACAAATATAGGCCATTTACCATACAGTCTAGAAAATATTTGAATTAAAAAACAACAAAAATTCACAACTTTCCTATTAAAATGCTGTGCAACATTTCTGACCTATGTATGTACTCAGGGTTGGATGATATAGAAAAAACATATTGATTAAAAAATCATACTGATTGATATCAATAATTATTGATAACTATAAAAATATATTTTAAGTGCAGCTCTGGCCATTTTATGTCCATACTTTATGATAAACCAAGTTGGACGTGTTACCAGACTTGGTTTTTATTAATTCTCTGCAAATTTTGCAAGCAACTGTTGTGTTTTGTGTTTGTTTTTTTTTTGTTTTTTTTTTGTCAGACTTGTAAAAATCTAAATATTGCCATTCTGTTGAACTACTGTAACTTTTTTCGGGACACTTTCCTCCACCCCTCCTTGCTACAACATCTTGTTTTAGTCACATGCTCTCTGTTCAGGTTTGAGGAGAGAGGTCTTGGTGACGAGGCGTGCCTGGGTCTGTATTTTTCATTGGTTGGGAGTCAGTAATGATTCTAGTATTAAGCTTCCCGATAGGCTATAATGAAAAAAAAAGGAAACATTTTATTGACCCATTTGTTTTCTATCGCCTAACCCTAACACTAAATAATACATTCTTGTCCAGCCCTGTTTACGCAACTAAAATAATAATGCTCAAGAATTTCCTGCTAGTGAATTTGATGTGTCACAATGTAATAATTTTACCTTAAACAGCTGATTAGCTAGCCTGGCAAGCCATCCTATATATGTGAATATATAGTCTGGCCACGAACCATTGACGGCTCTCAGTCGTGAGGCGGGATCTACGGTTGTCTTTCAAAATGTCAGCACGCAATTGGATAGCGCTAGGACCAATCAGAGTGACAAACAACGTGACGTAATCACAGCGATGGAAAAGCGGGACCCACTAATGGCGTCAATGATTTCTGTCGTTTTTGTATAAAAACATGTGAATATCAGGTGTTCTGGGACATTGCACTACTTTGTTTGATAAAAATAAGAAGCCGCTAAGTATATCAGACAGACTTACGCACGTTGGAGTCTAAATAATCCAATGTTGATGACAAAGCCGTTTCAAAAGAACGTGGCTCCGGCGCTGCCGCCATGTTGCTTGGGTTCGCGGCCGCAGCGCTGACGTCATCGGCTACTCCCGCTCTGTGATTGGCCCACAATATAGAGCGCTGTGATTGGCCCAACCAAAACTATAGCGAGTTGTGATTGGATAGACACAGCAAACTCTGCAAAGCAAGAATTTGGACTAGTTCACTAGGCTACTGATTAGCAGGATTTGTTCCCTAATCTATCTGCAGATGTGTGTGCACCTGAACACATTTCAAACACACAAGGTGTACTTAGAAAATACTGTTGCATACTTGCTGTTGTTTACTATGAACAACCCCCCCCCCCCCCCCCCCCCCCCCAACAGCTGCACACAATGCATAAATATGGTGGAGGGTAAGGTCAGTACAGCTCTTTCCTTCCAGTGTATAATATTGACAGCAAAATGTCAACCGTGCCATTCAATCATCTAGCTAGCAATCATTTAGTAATCATTCCTCTTCAATGCCTGGCATAGGCAGAAGGGAAGGAGGATGGAGAGCAACAAAGGGACAGGAAAAGAGGGAGACTGTATGTCACTAAAGCAATAAATGGAGAGATAGTGAGAAGAAAAGAAAGACAGAAAGGGTGTGAGTGAGTAACAACCTGCCTTTGGTAGCTGAAGCGTGGATGTCTTTGAGAGGAGACAATAAGCCCAGATGGTAACTCTTAGTTTGTTAACTTTGATGGATATTTCACATTCAATGTCAAGACTGGGAAAAATACTGTATTCCCCACACTAGACTGTCATTTACAGCAGTTTCTTTTTTTTTTTTTAGCTTGAGTCCCCATTGACTGTTAGTTTTTAGAGAGAGTTGCTTAAATTAAACAAGTAGACATGATTTTATTTTCTAGAGCTATAGGATCACTGTCTATCTCCATGAAAATCACATCTCTGGACCAACTACTTTAAACCATATATGAAATAAAGTTTTTGCTGAAACGTGGACTAAACAGACTCAATAGGGGTCCTCTTTTTCTACCATATGTTTTAGTCATTAGGTGGAGACAGAACCACAGTATCAAAGGCAAATTCAATTTAATTATTGTGGAAGTTGGAGGACTCACAGTAGAAGACAAAGATTTAATTATAATCATATTTCCGCAGGTATCCAATGTCAGAAGGTCAGATTCAATTTGCCGCCAGTTTTCCAGCTGATTACATTGCAATGCATATCAGTTCCGGCATTGAAGGAAATAACATACCCGGATATTCCCCGTATAAGTGAGCAGGCTGCTGATAAACTAAAGAGGAAGTAAGGGGCAATACAAAATTAAAACATCAAGTGTTAGATGAAAGCATCTGGAGGTTTACTCAAAATTATGTCAACATGTTTTCTGGATTTTTTATTTTTACTGTACATAGTTCATAAGATGAAAAGTGCAGAAGTAAAGTTTGTGTTCTTTTAATTGTGTTATTTGCAAAAAAAAAAACAGGATTGTGATAAAAAATACTAAACAATTTTAGAAATAAACCCATGAATTCAATTTCAAGTCAATTACATTTTAAAATAACCTCATGTTGCCCAAATGCTGAACAGAAAACAGAACTCAGATATAAAATGGCCATTCAGGATCACAAAACAGTCACATAAAACAATAAATAATAAAATGTTAAAGCATAAAATCATTAATAATCAGTCAACCAATAAAACAAATCAATCAAATCACCTGCTTAGGTGGAATTAAAAGCCAGAGCAAACACATGGGTCTTCAGAAAAAATGTAATAAGGTCAAAGGACTCAGAAGATCTCACATTCAGGAATAGGCTGGTCTACAGAGTTGGAGCCAACCATAGAGAAGGCTCGACCACCTCTGGTTGTCATGACTCTCAGAGTGACCAGCAAAACATGGCTGAAGGACATCAGAGTTCTGGAAGGGGTGTAGCAGTGTAGGAACTGAACCAGAAGCCAGTGCAAAGAAGAAATTTCATCCGTTAAACTGATTCTTTTATTTATTCATAAGACCTTTTTTTTATGAATGTTCCTCCAAGACTGAGGCCACAGTTTTCAACCAGAACAATGATACTAACTCCCCCTAGGTTGGGAGTGAGACTCTGTCTCAAGAGGAGTTCAGGATTTGGTCTCTTGTTCCTGAGGGACAGTAGAAAAAAGCGAGAGATGGGCCAAAGATTGGGACTTTGTATGCAGTAGTGAAAGCCTTGCTCTAGTCTGGTGTGGTAAAGAAGGAGCTGAGCTGTGGGGCAAAGCTCTCAATTTACTGGTCCTTCTCCATTCCAGTCGTCATGTCATCATGTGATTTGGATCATGATAGAAACACTGAAATCCTGGATACAGCTGGTTGAAATGAACCCATTTTTATGGTACAATGGACTGGTATTTGCTTTGTGTGTTTGCCTTTGCTCTCACTTTATTTTGCCTGCCGCCATCACCTGCAGGGTCGAGACTGGCTCTCAGGGTCGCACTCACAGCTGTGTCCCATCTCGTCATCAAGTCTGCAGCTTAAAAGGATCAGCTGGACATTTACTTCAACATCTGATTGTCACCTCTGAGTAGTAACCAAGCTCTCACTTTGAGTAACTGTTTCTTGTGTACTATAAAGCTTCCCATGCTCCTTGCTAGCTCACCTCAGCCTCCTGCAGGCAGGCACTAAAGAATCTTCTCAAGCTTCAAGCTGCTGCTACACCCTACGTTTTTTAAACTGGAATCATGTTTTTCTTGCTCTGAAGATAACCCTCAGTTTGACCCCAAATATTCATTTACTAATGAGAAATCTTAAAATCGAAAATGTTATCATCTCATAGTGAAGGTGTGGAGCTCTGTTTTCTAGGGAAAGGAGAGCTGCTTCTCCCCCACATCAAAATAAATCAGTTACGGTGGTGTGAGTGAGGGGTGTGCCATCTTAGGTACATCACAATTTGATTTGATTTTGATTCAGGGTCCTACGATTCAATTATTAATTATCATGATTACCACTATTTTTGATGCAATTTCTTTCACCGTTTAGGGTTTTTCTCACATCATAGATTTTTCGTACATTCAAATTATCCAACACGTTAATTTAAGTTACCAAATACTGTTTACTCCACTATCTTCTTCATATAAAACTGAACACATACTCAACATACTTTTGCATGAAATCTACAGGAAAACGGGAATAATAAAAATGAAAGTAAACATGGGCAGTCAGTTTTGCTTTTGTTAACAGAATCAACTGAGACGGGAAACTGGAGCCATGCAGAAATGTGGAGCTTCTGGTCTTTGGAGCAAAAGCACAGATCTATGGACAGTTCACAGTGACTGCGAAGGACAGCCACCTTTTGAAGTGGCTCGGAAGAAAAACGTAAGGGGAGTTGCTTCAATTCGCATAAAAATCAAGTTATGTTGAATTAAAAAGGAAGTCCTTGATGGCGCAGAGACCACACCTACAGCCACTTTAGAGCGCCATCGTGTAATTGTTTTGTGAAAAACACATTCTGAGTATGTAGATGGGTCTTGCTGCTATTGTAGTAGTTTAGGGGGGGTGGGGTAAGCATTGTGAGCTGGTCCGAGTGTGTGTATATGAGTGTGTGTGTGTATGGTTTGTAACTGTTTCTTTGTGTGTTTTTTGTTGATTATTTACTTATTAGTATTATGATTATTTAAACATTTTTTTCTCTCTTTTTAATTGCAAATGCATATGGCTGCCTTCTGCCACTTTCTTTTTGTTCCGTTTTTTTGAGGACCCTCGTAAAATAAATGTTTACATAAATAAACATGATCGTACCACATTACCACCACAGGCTAACCATTTATAAATGACCAAAGGTTCCCCAATGCTGCCTCCACTTTGCAGCAAAGTGGCGCCATTGTTTTATGAAACAGGCTGAAGTTGTGGGCAAGTTTTAATAATCTTTCCTCGATTGTTGGCTGGTTAGAGGAACAACCACCAGCTTCTTCTCCTAATCTAACCCGGGATGGAAACGTGTAAGGTGCCGTTTCATGTTGGTGGTGTTGCTGTTATATTTTATTTTTGTTTTACACAACTTTCCTTTAATCCTGACGAGTAAATCCCACGCTCAGGGACTGCAGCTGAGAAACAAGCAGCCGCCATTGCTGTTTTTTTGTTTTGTTACGCTGGTCTGTCTCCTAAAGTGTCCAGGCGGCACGTGTAACTTTTATGTCCCCGCCACATTTTTGAACATTTAGAAATCATTTTTGAATCAGGACGTGTCACATCTTAATGCATCGATTACATGATGAATCGGCACACCACTAGTTAGGTTACCTTCCACGTCTTCCAGGATGGAAGCAGAGTCTGGGGATTTTGGGTTGGGCTCTCCAATCTCTGGAGCTGAGGTCACTGAGGTGGTCAAAAAACTCCTCGGTGGCAAGGCTCCGGGGGTGGATGAGATCCGCCCGGATTTCCTTAAGGCTCTGGATGCTGTGGGGCCGTGTTGGTTGACGCGGCTCTGCAATATCGCGTGGACATCGGGGGCAGTTCCACTGGATTGGCAGACCGGGGTGGTGGTCCCCCTATTTAAAAAGGGGGGCCGCAGGGTGTGTTCCAACTACAGGGGGATCACACTCCTGAGCCTCCCTGGTAAGGTCTATTCAGGGGTTCTGGAGAGGAGGGTCCGTCGGATAGTCGAACCTCGGATTCAGGAGGAGCAATGTGGTTTTCGTCCTGGCCGTGGAACACTGGACCAGCTCTATACCCTTGGGGGGGTCCTGGAGGGTGCGTGGGAGTTCGCCCAACCAATCTACATGTGTTTTGTGGATTTGGAGAAGGCGTTCGACCGCGTCCCTCGGGGGGCCCTGTGGGGGGTACTCTGGGAGTATGGGGTACCAGGCCCCTTGATACGGGCTGTTAGGTCCCTGTACGACCAGTGTCAGAGCTTGGTCCGCATTGCCGGCAGTAAGTCGGGCTTGTTTCCGGTGAGAGTTGGACTCCGCCAAGGCTGCCCTTTGTCACCGATTCTGTTCATAACTTTTATGGACAGAATTTCTAGGTGCAGCCAAGGTGGTGAGGGGATCCGTTTTGGTGGCCTAAGGATTAGGTCTCTGCTTTTTGCAGATGATGTGGTCCTGTTGGCTTCGTCAGAATGTGATCTCCGGCTTTCGCTGGAGCAGTTCGCAGCCGGGTGTGAAGCAGCTGGGATGAGAATCAGCTCCTCTAAATCCGAGACCATGGTCTTGAGTCGAAAACGGGTAGAATGCCTTCTCCAGGTCAGGTACGAGGTCCTGCCCCAAGTGGAGGAGTTTAAGTATCTCGGGGTCTTGTTCACGAGTGAGGGAAGGGTGGAGCGTGAGATCGACAGGCGGATTGGTGCTGCATCTGCAGTGATGGGGGCGTTGTACCGGTCTGTTGTGGTGAAGAGAGAGCTGAGTCGAAAGGCGAAGCTCTCAATTTACCGGTCGATCTACGTTCCTACCCTCACCTATGGTCACGAGCTTTGGGTAGTGACCGAAAGAACGAGATCGCGGATACAAGCGGCCGAAATGAATTTTCTTCGCAGGGTGGCTGGGCTCTCCCTTAGAGATAGGGTGAGGAGCTCGGTCATCCGGGAGGGGCTCGGAGTAGACCCGCTGCTCCTCCACATCGAGAGGAGCCAGTTGAGGTGGCTCGGGCATCTGATTAGGATGCCTCCTGGACGCCTCCCTGGTGAGGTTTTCCGGGCGCGTCCAACCGGGAGGAGACCCAAAGGAAGACCCAGGACACGCTGGAGAGATTATGTCTCTCGGCTGGCCTGGGAACGCCTTGGGATTCCCCCGGAGGAGCTGGCCCAAGTGGCTGGGGAGAGGGAGGTCTGGGCTTCCCTCCTTAAGCTGCTGCCCCTGCGACCCGACTCCGGATAAGCGGGAGAAAATGGATGGATGGATGGATGGATGGATGGTTACCTCCCTCTGGGGGTTTTACCAGTATTTGTAAATCTTCTCTTGCTTGGAAACAGTTGAATTTCTGATTAAACATGGCAGATTGGCGGACACAAACAAAAAGAAATGTCAAACGTTAGACCTCTAATAAAAGATAACGTGAGAAAGAGGTTTGAGAAGACCATAATTAAGATTTCAAAAAAGTTTGAGGAAAATGGAAAACATCTGAATCTAGCACAAGGATTTTGTGCCTTGACCACATGATAAACAGTTTCTCTGAAAATTCACCAAAAGTTTTTTGTACAAACTCCAAGGCATGAGTTGTCTCAACAGACTTCCTCAATGAACTAAAGCCCAGGGTCTCTGCAGTCCCAGAGACGTCACACGAGAGCTTGATGTAGATTTATGTCACGGCCCTCTGGGTCATTTACTGTAAAGTTACATGTATAAGAGCATTGTGCAATTAAGTTGTCAAGAAAGGTCAAAAAGCAAACTCGGTCTAAATTTATCATCAGCTGGCAGATTAATCAGTGCACTAATTAACTGGTAAGAATGTCATATACGCAATTAATTTCCTGAAGTTACCCGACCCTTTCATGTTCACACTGTAAAATGACCCGCATCCCCCAAAACTCTTTAATCTCAGCCTTCCACTTTTACTAATATAGCAAATAACCCATTAAGAACACTTCTCATGTATATGAGTGCCCACAACTTCCTCTTTAATCCACTCCACCTGAGGCGCCTTCTCACCTTTCCCTGGCTTTAGATGCCTTTAATAAATGACTCCTACAACATGATGATGCACTTAACTCTGCAAAAATGCATGATTTTACTCATTACTGTCATTGCTTCTTTCTTCATGTTTAAATTGATGCTCTGTGTCATTAGTTGCCTCTCTTAAAGATCAACTTTACTCATATTTTTAATAGGGATGCACCGATCCGATCTTAATATCTGTATCGGTACAGATATAGAAAAAAATTCTAGATCGGGTATCAGAGACTATAGGCCCGATCCATAAGAATTCATCTATTCAGTGTATTTCTATGTGCTGTGAGTGACGACGTCATGCGCTACAGTCCCACGCTGTGCAGAAGCTGACGTTGATTTCAAAATGGAGCGAGCAAAAGGATCTGCTATTTGGAACTTTTGGGCCCCCGTACAAAAGGATGATCCCAGTCTTTTTCATATAGTAACAAATAGTTCATTATGTAATACAGTTTAATACTGTTTTTCCATATCGTTATCGGATCGATATCGACCGATACAAACTTCCGATATCTGTATCGAAGGTGAAAAAAGTGGATCGGTGCATCAGTCATTTTTAACACATTTGCAGTGGTCTCTAGTAGGAATGAATGCCTTGTAAGTTGTTCTCTGGGGGAAAAAAAGCTCCGGTGCGCCTGTTTGAGCACATAGAAGTCAGCCAGAGGAGAAAAAAGTCTTCAGATGACAGGAATTTGAGACATCTCGCCTCTGATTGGCTAACAGCAAGGCAACTCTACCACTGACTCTGTTTGCTTTGCAACGTTGATGTTTTATCTATAACACAATCCTGGAGGAGTTCTGCTGTGTGGTGGAGATGATAATGCTAACGGTTAGCTTCTACTATTCCAGACGTTCTCTGTTTCCTGGATGCTAAATCAACAACAGAATCTATTGAAGAAAACAGGTGTAGAAGTCTATTTTCACAATCAGCCTGCATGTTAAACTCAAAGTAACTGATCATTTTCAAAAATAATAAGTAAAAACTGATTTCTCTGCTCTTTAAGATCCTTTCCTGCTCTTCCATGATCTATATTTGTACATTAATGATAGTAAGTAAATGTAAATGGTAAATGGCCTGTATTTGTATAGTGCCTTCTTAGAGTTCTACAACCCCCCAAGGCGCTTCACAACACAATCAGTCATCCACCCATTCACACACAGTAAGCATAAAAACTGTTTTGATTTTGCAGTTGGATCTAAAAAAGTTGTTTTAAACATAATGTAACATACATTTTAAAGCACTGAGAACTCCTGAATGTGTCATGTTTCATGCAAAAGTACAATAAAAATGCATCCATTCAATACCATACAAAATGTGTGCACACGTGTGATATTCAAGTCTTCCATCTCCTGTGCAGACATATGTAAAGGAGTTTTCTGACATCAAGATGAGTTACTTCAAAGGGTTTAGCTCACAACACTCCTGCCTCTCGTACCTAAAACAACTCCATAGAGCACTGGGCTCTCGACTACACACACACACGCGCACACACACACACACACGCATTTTTGCACTTCAGCAAAAATACCCTGATTGGTCCCAGTGCAGTGCCATTGAGAAGAAAAGTTGAAAAATAGAAAGAGGGGAGGTGGGGGGGAATGTTTTCTTCCCCACTTTTAAGAAGAGATTTAATGGTACATTTACCATTTTATTTCTTCCTCTTGTACTTCTTCTCATGCTTCCAATGCTTTCACACAAAATACCCGTTTTTTATTAGTGTAGACAACCTTCTAACAAGCTTTATAGCAAGATTTCTTCAGTCCATCATACCACACACTTCTGTTGGCTGAGCTATCACATGTTCAACCGCTAAGTCAGCAGTTTCAGTTGTAGTGAAGAACACTTTAAAAGTCCCAGTGGTCACCACAGAGACACAGATAAGGCCTTTGTCCTAGATTTTATAACCTTTAACCTTTAGCAGAATCTAAAGGTGCAATGTGGTTGCAGGACAGGAGGCAGCTGCCCAAAACACAGCAAAGTTACTCCTAACCCACGCTGGAGACATCAGTGGTGCAGAATGACAGCGGGACATCTCTGCTTCAAATAGAATCCATTATAGTCTATGGGGTTGATCCAAACCGGTTGTGGTGCAAAAAATTTCAGAGGCGTCCCAGAAGCGGCTTGCCGCGCCGCTAAAGGTAGCTTTGGGTTTTATTTTTGCCACAAGCCACTTCTGGGATGCATCAAATTTTGCAGTTAACATAGGGCTAGACAGGAAATCACACACGGTTTCAGTCTAAAACATCCGTTAATTTTCAAAATAAGACTATTGCAGCGATGCAATTTCTTATCTATGGAGATTATGTCAATACATGTGACCTAACAGCTTATTTACTCCTAGCATGTTTCGATAAGTGCAACGGTGTGTTTTTCATGACTTTAATCCTGTCAGTAGAGAGGAACATGGCACAACTTTATGTACATCATCAAACGTGATCTTCTCCTTGGTTTAATGGTGTCTTTCTTTAAAGTGTTCCACACCAGAAGCAATTGAGATCAGACACTTGTCATAATGATTCAGGTTTAATGTTCTTAGGTTCATTGCAGATGGATCTACTTCATTCAGTTTTGAATGGTGACATCTCCTTGTTTCCATGTTGCTGTTCAGCTCACCACTCACTTCTAGCATCTTAACATGCCAACTTTGTAATGTGTACACATCTCACAGGGTCATTAACACATATTCAACATTCACAACTTATTCCATCATGCATGTATAAAGCTTACTAATTTACCAAAAACACTTGAACACCGAGATAACGAAGGTGACTTTGAGTCAGCTCTGTTATGCCCCATTGTGCCTCCTGTTCTCATTTTTCTTACTCCATTTTTGCTGTCTCTATCTCCTCGATCCTTTTATTGCTGACATTATCCTGAATAATCCATATCATACCATTCTGCCTATTGATTACCTGTGAATGTTTTGCAGCCACCTGGGGTTTCAAGGGCACATGCTGGTGAACAGAACCTGCCTGTTTTCTGCAGTTCTCAGAAGTAATATGCATGGGAGGAATGACGAGCACCATAAGTTTGAGGAATCTTTTGCAAGAATGGACAAAAAGTTCTATTCACTTAGATAGTTGGAGTAACATTTTGACAAAAGATGACTACATTTTTGTTAATGCAATTGGTACATTTGGAATTTTTGGACTGCTTTTTAATTTTCAAAAATAAGAAGTATTTCTTTTTCTAAGAACTGTTCATATTCAAATAAATTGCTTGCTTTAATTCAAAATTCCACACTTTCTCTTTGATGTTCAATTGCAGAAAATATTGCAGGAGAGAAGAATAACAAAACACACAGAAATATCCCTCCAGAATTCTGTGAGATGTACAGAGTGGCTCCTCATTTTATTGACAAAAAATATGGATTTCTGCATACCTAAACATTATGTAATAGTTTAAATCAATAAGATATTTATACAAACTAATACATTGCTGTTTAGTTGACATATAAATAAAATAAATAATTGCATCCATGACAAAAAAAACCCTGACACGTTAAACCTAAAGAGCTTGACAAACATAATTCCTCTCACAGCAGTTTAACCTCAAACACATTAAAGTAAAATGCAACATCTCATTAGAACTCTGACGTTGACAAACCATAATCGCATCAACCAGAACCTTCCTGTCTGTGTGCCTAACAACAAAACAATAGTTGAGCAAATAGATGCTCAGTCTGACGTTCCTTCAGGCCAGTAGCACAAGCAGTGCAAAGCACTCTACATTGACTTGTCATTGCCAATTAATAGCTCTTCACACTAAATGGCTGCATGCACACTCTTTCTTTCCCGTTTGTTGTCTGGCACCTTGTCTGCACCTTTTAGGCAAAAGCATGCTCACTGGCTATGACAAGCTTTATATTAATTAACCTGAGGACAGACCACAGCCATTAACAGCACTAAAGTGTTGATGGGTAGTAATAAAAAGAAGTGGACTCACCCCTTTTTCTTTTTATTTAGTAGTGCTTGACCTTTAGTTGTAATCTTAGCTAGTGACAGTTTCCATAGGGCAGCTTTTGAAACACTTTTATATGAGGGAAGAAAAATAAAAGCTAATTGTTCAATGTAGAGAAAATATTTTGCAAAAATACAATTTTGAGAAAGAAAACACTAAAATTTGGTTTATTTACAAAATTTAAAAACCAGATATATTAATTACATTTTTTGTGCAGTTTTGCAAGACATGACCCAATACATCTGTGACATAATGAATAAAATATCAGTGTGAATGCAATCATGACACTGCAAGCTTAAAGTTGCCAGAACTTGCCAAAATGTTTTTTTAAAAAAAGTATTTTAGTTGATGATGTCAGTATAAAGTTCACATTAAAACATGACTTAATCAGTTTTTACCTAATCTATGCGATATATAAAAAAATGATGAATCTGTTTTAAGTTTTTGTTGTTAGAAGATTTGAATTATGTAAAGTTTTTTTTGTTAGGTATTGTTTTTTATTAAGGTGTTTGTGTGTGTAGGAGAGTTGCCTGTCCTGAATACTGGGCAGTTGATAAATGGGCACCGAGTGCCTGATGTTGGCCCATCAATCATCCAGACCTTGGTCTATAGCAAGCAAATAAAATAAAACGTCCCAGTTGCATTGGCAGGAGAAATATGGAACGGGTCGGAGTGACAATGACAGAGGCCTCCAGGTTTGAGGGATGGAATTCACCTAAAACACACTGGTGCATGCAAACCCAAAAACAAACTCAAAATCGTAAATTTATACTCTCATCTCAAGTGTTTTCCACCAAGATTTATTGTTTCCTGGCAGTCTCATCTCCTTTGTAGTTTTGGAAAAAAAACTTATATTTTATTTTACTTTTTTATCATCTGCGTTTGTTTCAGGCCTTAACGGCATCCGTATCTTCAGGACCAAAAAGCAATCTGTACCACAGATTTGTCAGTATGTTGTTCGTCTTATACTAATATCTAACAGCTTTTTCTGAGAGTCATACTTAACATTTTGTGCTTCAGATAGAGCAGGATATTACCCAAAATTGCACTAATATCAGCAAGTGTTACAATTAAATCAGATATTTATGTAATATACTTTGAGCATGGAGATAAAGCAAAACTGGTCTGCATGCTAGATAGATAGATAGATAGATAGATAGATAGATAGATAGATAGATAGATAGATAGATAGATAGATAGATAGATAGATAGATAGATAGATAGATAGATAGATAGATAGATAGATAGATAGATAGATAGAAAGATAGATAGATGCTCTATTGGTAAAACAAAATGCATAAAAGGAAACCTTACTAAGACAACAAGGAAAATGTTGGTTTACATTCGAGGTCCTCTTTAAAAAAATCAGCCAGGAAAGTGGTGGATAAAAACAACTAATAAAGAGCCTGAAATGAACTGCGTTGAGATAAATCCCAGAATTGAACTTTATGCATTTAACAAATTGGATTGGACTAAAATATGTATAGGTATTGGCATTTTTCTAAAGATTCAGATGAATTCTGGAAAATAAATTTGTCCTCACTTCATAAAAATAAAATGGCTTTTGTAACTGAACCCAGCAACTCCAACGATACAGAGTTTACAACATAGCAACATGGGGCAGTGTGATGCCTGGGCTAATGCCTTGTGTGCTCACTGAACTGCACACAGTATAAATCTTTCAGACATGCGTATTGTATGTTAATGACAGACTGTATTGTATGGAAATGAGTTCAGTGAGTTAGGGTTAGATGTCTGTGTGCTGGTGTCATGACATTTCCTCCTCTTCTCTTGATTGCATGTTATAGTTATGAGTTTTTGCCCTACATTTTATTTAGTACTACTTCAATTATCCATGCCACTAAACAAACATGCATATATATTTAAAATACACACACACACACACACACACACACACTGAAGACAATGCTGCAGACACAGCCCCCACCTCACTCATCTACCTGCAGAATACTGTGCAACCTAGAAATCATTGAGTAGCTGGAATAAACTTCAGCCTGAAGAGATGAGAAACTTGGCAAACCTGTTTTTTTTATGTAAGCAGAAATGTAATATTGGTCAGAAAAGGCTGAGAAATGCACGCTGGTGGTCGGAAAAAAAACTGCTGACATTATTTTCTTTCTCTGTAATAAGCAGATTTTTTTATCCCTTTACACACACACATGCACGCACACACACACACACACACACACACACACACACACACACACACACAGCCACTCAGACAGAGTGAAATGTGACATATGCTTGATATGTCATCCAATGTATAAAATGTAATAGCATTCAAATTGTTGACTGTCTTTTTAATGACTGGTTTATTTTATTGAATTTAAAACTAATATGTTATAAAATGTATATTTTTCAATCATTTTCCAGTTTACATTTAAAGTAACATGACTTTACTCACATGATTAAGCCAGGTTGGATACGTAAAGCCCCTAAAAGTCATTCAAACAATTTACAAACGTCTTTTTCTTCATTTACAAATGCATACACAAATGTAAAAATAGTCCAATGTGATCCTTTATTTTGAAGAATTTGGCCATTTTTGTTTTTTTATCCTTTAGGTCCAGTTTTTTTGGCAAATGACGTAACCGACCAAAAAAGCTAGAGTTCTAATTGAGATCTAAATAAAAAGTAATCAGATTTGGAGTAGATTAGCTCGTTTCTAACTTTTTGTGGGTCAGGATTTGGAAAATTTGACCTAAAATGAAACTGAGGGAAAGTCATATTTGCTTTATTATTTTTTAGATGGTGTGTTGACTCAAATGGAAAATGACAATGTGGGACTCAGCTGTCAGGTTTCTTGATGTGCAGCTGTGTCACAAAAAAGATTTTGCGATTTTCTCCAGCCGAGGATGACCTTTTGGCATTGTTGTGGGACCTTTTATAAAATTTGTTATGAGGCCAGAACCAAGTTTAGAAGTAACACATAATACAAATTTATATAACGGTTGCCCAGTTTCTTGATACATACTTGCTGACTTCTTTTATATTTGTATTTAGTTGTTTTTACTCCCTAAAGATGCCAAATTAAGTCCATTTTGAAACTTTAGAATAACTAAAAGGCATTTTTTTAAACTTCCCATAACCACATGCTGAAACCCAGATCTTACCAGAACAACTAAGAATCAAAACTAATGAAATTCATTTTGTAACATTACAAAAAATACATTTAAAAGTTCTAAGAAAATCATCAAATAGGATAATGATGTGAAGAAAGGACAAGAGCTTCAACAAATTTGCAGAAATAAAGAAAACTAAAAAGATCTAAAAAACTGATGGGAAAACAAGATTTATTGTCATCTTGGTCAGCTTTAATTTCTACGGCAGCGTAGAGCTGCCACCCACACAAAATAAATTGGAGCGATACCACGTTATAACATATTAACTTTATTGTTCTAACAATATAATTATCACGTTTGTACAATATAATATTTATATTGTAAAAACGTGATAGTATATTGTAAAAACGTGATAGTATATTGTAAAAACGTGATAGTATATTGTAAAAACGTGATAATATATTGTACAAACGTGATAGTATATTGTACAAACGTGAAAATTATATTGTTAGAACAATAAAGTTAAGATGTTATAACATAATAGCACTCCAATTTTATTTTGTGTGGGTGGCAGCTCTACGCTGCCGTACATTTCTGAATAAAATAGGTGTCAAATCATACTCAGCACTGGCTAAGGCTGATAAAAACATAGCTACATAAATAATTTAAGCATTGTTTTTTTTCTCAGGGAAAGACAAAAACAAACAAAAAAAAACATTTACAAGAGAGATGTAGCTCCTGTCTGCAATACAAAAATATATTTTTTTATGCTGAATTTGCATCTTTCATTCACCGGCAAACACTGTTTGGAGAGAAAAATGAATATTTAAAAAATTGTGACTCAAAATAAAGAATATAATTTTGTGACCCCTAAAAAAAATTCCTAAAATAGAGTCTCTCATACAGGCTTTCAACATCGGTCTCATGTCATTATGATAATGAAACCATTGCACAGTCATCGTGTGCAAAGAAAAAAAAAAAACAAGTGGTAATTTTTTATGGGATTATTATCAGCTAAGCTAAGAGTTTTCTTACTTTGTATTTTGCTGTGATGGTAATGTTAATGCTCCTTCCACCTATAGTGGAAATATCAGGTATTTGTTCAAGGTTATTTCAACATTTATTTATACATTTGGGGGCTAAAATCATATGAATCTTCTTAGTTATAGTAGTAGTAGTAGTAGTAGTAGTAGTAGTAGTATTTATGTTTACAATTGTGGGAGCAAAAACATCTTTTAGAAAATGACTAATAGTTTTCATGGCTTGCAGCAGACTGTGAAGCAGCTGGGATGAGAGTCACCTCTACCAAATCTGAAGCCATGGTTCTTGGCCAGAAAAAGTTGGCAGTCTCCCTCTGAGTAGGTAGAGAGCAGGGGACCAAAAATTGGCTCTGGAATTTTGGACCAGACCGGCCAACCACATTCAATAACTGTTTGGTCCCTTAAATGTGTATCTCAAATGGACAACTCTTTAAAACCACAAACCTCACCAACACTCTCCGCTTCTGGGGATTTTAGCACAACTCAAGAAAACAAGAATTGAGATTGAAGAGTGAGTTTTTTTTTTTCTTCAGTCAGGTCCAAATTATCGGATTCGCTGATAAACAGACACACAGCTGCGTTGGCATAACACTGGTAAGGGAGATTTTCTGCTATTGTAGCCTACATTGTATTTAGCCACCAAGGCTACATAAAAACGGCCCCAAGCTATTTTTTCCAGGCCTTAAATGTGGCTTGGACTAGGCCTGCTATTTAAAAAATTAATAGCCAAATAATATCTTTACTAGTCTGCCCGCTGATTTACTATTATTGTTGGTGAATGGTAATTATAAAAAATGTTCTTATATCCTATTTTGTTCAGGGTGGAAGTCCTGGTACAAACCTGTCCCACTGTGCAAAGACCTAGTTAGGATGTGGTCTAGAATGATGGACTCGATATAGACATGATCTGCACGTCCATGTGACGTTAACTGTTTGCAAGGTCTTTCTAGTTTTCTTATCCAGTCAGTGTACACAGTTCCTTTATAAACAGGGTTAGGTAACCCTAAATGTTCTCAAAGCAGCCCAGATTACTGGTGGTTCTGCTACATCTTAATGTTGATTGTGAGTCCCGCTGCCAGTACATCTGATCTACTGGTTTTATGGACCGATCAAAAAATCTAGTAAAAAAAAAAAAGGATTGGGACTTTTGGACCAAATAGTACATTGGCCCACCAGGAAAATGCCTGGTATACCACATGGCCAGTCTACCCCTGATAGTTGGTTTCTGGGCCAACAGATCGAGACTTCATCAGCAAAAAGAGTGTGATCTGGTTTGTCAGCATTAATGAGGGTGATCTGTAGCCTGGCAAGCCATCCTATATATGTGAATATATAGTCTGGCCACGAACCATTGACGGCTCTCAGTCGTGAGGCGGGATCTACGGTTGTCTTTCAAAATGTCAGCACGCAATTGGATAGCGCTAGGACCAATCAGAGTAACGAACAACGTGACGTAATCACAGCGATGGAAAAGTGGCCACGAACCATTGACGGCTCTCAGTCGTGAGGCGGGATCTACGGTTGTCTTTCAAAATGTCAGCACGCAATTGGATAGCGCTAGGACCAATCAGAGTAACGAACAACGTGACGTAATCACAGCGATGGAAAAGCGGGACCCACTAATGGCGTCAATGATTTCTGTCGTTTTTGTATAAAAACATGTGAATATCAGGTGTACTGGGACATTGCACTACTTTGTTTGATAAAAATAAGAAGCCGCTAAGTATAGCCGACAGACTTACGCACGTTGGAGTCTAAATAATCCAATGTTGATGACAAAGCCGTTTCAAAAGAACGTGGCTCCGGCGCTGCCGCCATGTTGCTTGGGTTCGCGGCCGCAGCGCTGACGTCATCGGCTACCCCCGCTCTGTGATTGGCCCATGATATAGAGCGCTGTGATTGGCCCAACCAAAACTATAGCGAGTTGTGATTGGATAGACACAGCAGTGGTTTGGGCTGTGAGGTTTCCAATGAAGCGTGCCTAGACCAAACTCTGCAAAGCAAGTATTTGGTCTAGTTCACTAGGCTAGGTGATCTGGTCTGTTGTGGTGAAAAGCTGAGGTTAGTTGAAGGGTAAAAATCTGGATTTACTTCTCCATCTATGTTCCAACCATCACCCAAGTTTATAATTTTGATTGTGGTTGAAAAAACAAAATGCAGGAGAATTCTTTTCAAAAGCACTCATCTGATGTGGTTTGATCATTTGATTAGGATGCCTTATGGTGGCCTTCATTTGGAGGTTTTTGAGGCATGTCCCACAAGGAGGAAATTGGGCATGTTTCCATCAACCTCAGCGGGCCTGCCACAGAGCCCTTGCATCATGGTGTTGCATGTCTCTGTACCCATGCAGATGGAGAAATCAGGGTTAATACCTTGTGGGAAGGACTCTTAGGTATGGCCTGTGGGTGAGAGATGTCTGGGCTTTCTTTCTGGACCTGTTGGTCCTGCAATTCAACCTTGGATGAGTGATGGAATCGTATCTACTTGTTAAATAACAGCTTGGCTATTTAAATCATACCTACATTTTAATTTATGGTCATTAATTTTTTAAGTATAATTTGAATGTATTCAGTAGATATCTTGGGACAAAACCTTTTTATTCTTCTTTTTTTAAACAGTCCGTATGCTGCAGTATTAGTTTAAAGACCTGCAAAGAAAGTGGACAATATTCTTTAGTTTTGTTCTTTTAGGAGAAAATTGGACTTAACTAAACTCATTAAAACAAGGCTAGCATTACCAGAGAATATAAGACAAAACTCTTTTGGGGTCATTTAGTTTCCCCCTTTTTATTTTAATGAAAGAGTCTAAAGACAAAAGTAATATTAGTAACTTTTCCTGATAGCCGTCTCTCTATTTTCTCTTAATATATACAGTCAGGTTCAGAGAAAGCCTTTTCCTGTCCACCAACACATTTTATCGGCAACGCAGATTCTACAGTGCAAATACACACCTACAAGAACACACACATGGATGTGCAAAAGCAGCAGGGCATGTTTGTGTGGGTCCATGACATCCAGTATCTCATCCCAGTTTGATTGGCTTTAGTGCAGGGGCTTTGTGGTCAGCAGAAAAGAAAGTGCTTACTCAATACTTTGTAGAGGTTTCTTTTTTGTTTGTTGCGGAAATGACTGACAGGAGGGTTAGCAAAGAACCCCATGGGTCACAGACACTGAAACAGTGAAATGATATTGCTGCTGCAGTGTGTGTGTGTGTGTGTGGGGGGGGGGGGGGGGGGGGGGGGGGGGGGGGGGGGGGGGGGGGGGGGGGGGAGAGATAGAGAGAGAGAGAGAGATTCATGAAACATTAACAAAAGCTTTTGAATGGTTCTCATCATAGATAACAGTAGAGTTTTGATGAATCCATTTGCAAAATTTACCGATCAACTTTTCCCAATTTTGTATAATTCTGGATTTACAGCTGGAGGTCATTAAGTCAGTGGTCAAGGATTTTTTTACTGCTTGTGGAAAGTTTTGACTCTTTAGCTAGTTCTTGTTATAAAAAAAAGAAGGCTGCTCAATTTATTCACTCACTCTTTACTTTTACTACTTATTCTTTAGTAGGGGTGTCGAATGTTGATGCACAGTTTCAAGCAACAAGTGACAACAAGAAGGGAAAGACAGGAAGTGAAGGAGGATTCAAACGTTGAAGCAGGGGCAGCGGGTGGAGACTGGGTCGCTTCAGCCGGCTTCCACCAATCAAAATCTTGCCAAACAGTTGTTGAAGGATTCTTGTGGGAACAGGCTTCTCCTCGACCAATTCCACCTCCACCGCTGCTCCCTCTAACTGCTGCAGTACGGGTAGTTAGAGGTGAACTGCTCAATACATTGTGATATTGAGGTCATATAGTTCAGCCCTACTACCAACTAACACACACACACACACACACACACACACGCACACACGCACACACACACACGCACTGATGAGCAACGTGGCCACAGCTGCTCTGGAGCACACTGACCAAGGCGAGGCTGCTGAGCACAGGCACCACCGGTCCCTTCAACCACCACCAGAATGCCAGGAGGGTGAAGTGTCTTGCCCAAGGACACAACAGCAGAATTCCCTGGAGGGAGCTGGGGTCGATCCTCAGATTACTGAATATCCACTCCACCTCCTGAGCTGCTGCTGCGAGGTAAAGTGTAAAATGTCTCTAAGACCTTTAAAACAGCCGTGATATTCACTAGTACCAGAAAGAGGTGGTTTACTGAGTGATCTCCATGTTGAGTGAAGAGGAAAACATCACATCTAGAGTTGGTCTCTTTGGCAGCTGTTGCCTGCTGTTATTACATCAGCTTTTATTCTGACAATTAATCTGATCCAAGTAACCTCAACTAACCTCTACTGGAGATGGTGAAGACACGGGCATGTGTAATTTCAGAACACATTTTAGATGTAATAACAAAATAACCCATAAAAAGATAAAAGACCACCCCTCATAGCCATTTCTACCTGCTGCCCTCATGCCGTAGATACAGGACTCTGATCTATCTATCTATCTATCTATCTATCTATCTATCTATCTATCTATCTATCTATCTATCTATCTATCTATCTATCTATCTATCTTGTTGAGCAGGATTTTCTGTAAGTTTTCACAACAACCTAATAAGAAAATAAAGACAGCTTATAACTACGGCTGTGTGGTATAATGAAATGTTTCATGACCAAACTAAATTATTTTATGTCATATTTTTATTTTTTAAATGCTCGTGTCACAAACCTGCTGTTTATGACGATATTCATCAGTGGTCACCACAGCTGGCAACATGTGGAGGAGAGGCAGAACCACAACAGGTGTACAAGGGGGGAACACATTTTACGTAACACAACATAAACATAAGGACTTGATTATCAATATGTTTGTGACACTTTACGATCAGTGATGTCAGCAGTTCAGACGGGACAAACGCTGGTTCCATCTGGTTATAGAACAGAGATCCACATTAGGACTGGATAATAAAGCTGAGTTTGAGGATGTTCTGATGTCAGATGCTATTAAATTAGGAGTGTTGCTAGGCAACAGAGAAACAAACTTGACAGAACATCAATTTGCATTTTTTTTAAAAATGTCCTTTTATGGTCAATTAAGAACTTTAGTCAACCTGACCAAGCTCAGATCTCACTAGAGACGGCAGCAGAGACGCTCAACGTTTGTTCGTTAGTTTCTGAGCTTTTGGACGTCACGGACCATCATGAGAAAGACGATTAAACCGAGTTCACCTTACTGCGCTCCAGCGCCGAACACAGATCCAGGTAAATGAAACTAACCAAACTAAGTTTCACGTGTCTTCATAGTTTAAAGTCAGAGTTCTGACGGGTTAAAAACTCCAGCTCTCTCATCCCTCACAGACTTGGAGCCTCCTCATTTATAATTTGAGCCAAAACTGGAGTTTAAAACCAGGATTTCTGCTCGACAAAATCAAAACAAACTTGACTAAACGTAAATTGAAAGTAGCACGTATGCAGGAACTTTGTCCTCTTCCAGCTTGACTCTCACTTCTGTAGGACTTAGGGTTTTCTCACAGCCCCCCCTGAGCAGAGTAGGCCCAGAAATCCTTTATTCTGTAGAAACCGTCCTCAACTTTTCCTGCAAGATCCTAAAAACTAAACAG